>JAMQGT020012401.1:0-105208 GCA_024447675.2 Pterophyllum scalare | reverse complement strand
GGTGTAATGACTACAGGACTTCAGAAACTTCAGGTTTCACAGAGAGGCCGGTGGCTGTAATTTTACCCTCCGTCACCTCAGTACAGAGGCTAAAATGAAATAAGATACTGTGCAGCAATTTAAAAATAGTCACTGTTTGCACTGAATGTGGCTTCAATTCGTACATTTCAATGATGCAATGTCCAGAGTGTTTATCACTCCTTAGCCTGCAGGTTTATGGATTTATTTGCACAAAGCACACCCACACACAATTTATAATCTCAGTGTGTTTGCTAAAATGTTGGCATACATCCACAGAAACAGAAAACACCGGGGACAGGACAATTTATTTTTCAAGCAAGTCTAACAACAACAACAACCACAATAGCAGCAGCAAAAAGTTTTAGAGAAGGTACAGTACATCCACATTACATTAATCAGGAGAGAGGAACTCAGGTAAGGCAAAAAAAGTTGCAGCCTGGGATGCTGTTGTTCACTGCACATCACAGGAGTTCAAAAGTCAGTTGTGACTAAATAAAACTTGAAGGCACTCGGACAACAATCTGAACATTTCAACAAAACTAAAAAGAAGCTGCCGTCCACAGTAAGCTTATTAGCAGCATTTTAATCCGTATCTAGTGCCTCTCATTTGGCTCATGTATGCAGGTGGAAAATGAGTTCAGCTGAACATCATCACATCCATGCTGCCTGAAAATGGGAAGCTTGATCTCATTCCAGGTAAACTGAATGTGTGAAAGTGTGGATGTAATCCAAGCCACAAATAGAAAACCATATGTATATGTTTTGGGGTTTTTTTTAGGTTTTTAATTTAGTCACTTTGCCAACTGCTGTTAGCCAAACAGTTGGAAATCCAACAGCAATAAAGAGTCATCTGGGATCTCAGAGGCTGAGTTTACCTACAACCTTAGCAAGAAGTCCACATAAGTCTCTCAGCAGCCACTAAAGCGCCGCTGGCTCCCAGTGTAATTTAAAGGACTAGCATTATGTGTACACTAAAGCCTTTCCTATTTGCAATGAACAAAATCTGTATTGCAAATGTTGCAGTGAAAATATCTTACAGCTCCACTGAGACTCTGTAGCAGAGGAATGGCCTTCACACTCCTTGTCTCACCTTGATAAAGTGGCCACAGGGACTCCACTTTCCTCTTTGATTGAGTGCCAATCACAAACTCATTCGCAGCAGCAAAACTGTGTGCGCCTACCGGAGTGTTTACATGGTCCACAAGAACTGGAGTAATGCATCACAGGAAGAAACGCTGAAAAGGAAACAGCATGTTCCACTTTCCCGGTGTCTTCCACTGTATGGTCTGCATTCAAAAGAATGAGTGTAAGTCCATTCTATCAATTCATTCACCCGAATATTTAAGTCCTCTTCCATCACTAAGTAAAAAGCTCAGCTGAGCTCATGAAGCCGGTTATAGTCCCTGTGGCCACAAGGAGGCGCTAAGGTAGATAACGGTCATGAATGAGCTGATGGAAAGATCCATGACACATGACCTTCCAGCACTGCTATATCATTATCCTTTTATTGAGGAAATCACATTAAATACTGAGCACCAATTCATCAGTCCTGGCAGTCAGTGTCTGAATTAATCTTTGCCTAATTTTATTCTTTTAATGTTAATTATGTAGGAAGGGAGAAAAAAAAATTGTGTTGCCGGGTTTCTGAGAGAGGACACAAAATAAAAATGAAGAAATTGCAGGAGGAAAACAAATGAATTAAAGCACGCATCAGGGATATAAAGGAAATCAGTTTTAAGTGGGGGTTCAAAAAATGTCACCTTCACATTTCTTGTTTAATACAGGGTATAATGTCAGTTATAACTATTATATTATGTCCACAAATAAAAAAAATACTCTCTTTTGTAAAGGACAAACTGTAAATCACCCTTAGAGTTCATGACTCCTGCTTACAGATCATAAAAAAAATAACAATTTCTACTTCCCCATCTATAAAAACCTAATTCAATCCTGTTTTAATCAAACCACACTCATAAGCCTAAATTATGCTGGTGGTAACCTGGGCTAAATCCAACAAGTGATTAATACTGAGCAATTTATTGAGTTAGCCCTAAGGACAAAGAGGTGGTAATATGATGGTAATCCTTTATCTTCTTAAAGTAGCCTGAATAATATGTTTATTATTATCTGTGTGTATTTGTGTGGAAAACACTGTGTGGCTGTACTATCAGCTTAAGAGGTCTTCCTTTCCTTTCCTTCCTTTCCTTTCCTTTCCTTTCCAATTGTAGTTGAACTGTTTGAATTTGCCCCCTAATTTCCGGACAGCAGTTACCCATAAGAATGTATGTGTGTGTGCATGCGTGCACGTGTGTGTATTTCTGTGTTAAAAGTCTTACCCCAGCCCTGCCAGATCTGATACCAGGTTGCCAAGGGCAGCAGCTGTAGAGAATGTGAGAAGAAGAAGAGGCGTGGGTTACAGTGGGCGCTGAGAAATTGAGGTTTATGTCGAGGACAGACAAGAGATAGTTTGCCAGCATGAAGTTTGTACCTGGAAATGTCAAATTATCTTCCAGCTGATAGAGTGGCATCCATCATATAACAGGTTACTAAATTTAGCCTCTTTGATAACAGTATAGGTATAATACCAGTGGCTTGCAGTGAATGACAAAAAGAACAACCTGACACAAAGTGAGATAATAATAATAATGCCTTAGACTTGTATAGCGCTTTTCACGGTACTCAAAGTGCTTTACAATTCTGTGCACCATTCATTCACACCTCAATCATACTTGGTGGTGGTAAGCAATGACAACAGACACTCAGACTCGAACCCGTGACCCTCCGGTTGCAAGGTGAGCACCTACCCACTGCGCCACTGCCACCAACCATAATAATCTTTTTGGATGAAGAAAACGTGGTGAGGTACACAAGATCAGGGAATCAGATAGTGGGTGAAGTCTGAGTATACTTCCCTAAGATGGGGATGAGTGCTCTGGGTTCTAACATCTCTTGTCTCTTCTGACTGAAGTGACACACCCTTTTAAAAGAATGTATTGAGGGTGAAGTAAATGAGCACTTCTGTTATCCCTGTGTCTCTCTACTTTCCTTACACTGCAGTGCTTTAGTGGCCACAAGGAGAGCAAGCATTTATCAGCCATAGTATTTATCTGAATAATTATGGATTAATCCTTACAGCAATTTACAAATATAAAAGATGCACAGAGCAAATATGGGCCAGTATTTTCCCACAGGCCATGATGGATATTCAGAGTGCATTCCGGGCTCATCAAAGAGGCAGAGGCACTACGAAAGAGCACACTGCTGCGGTTTTGCTTCTTGTGCTGAAGATGTCAGAACAGCACAATTAGAAGAGGATAGGGGGATGCTGAAATGATTTCAGTGTCTGTATGCTTTTCTTGTGCTGTATGTTACTGCTGTGCCTAAAGACAGAAAACAAAGCCTGTGCTTTACTTCTGTTCTCTCAGTTGTCCATGACCCTGAGTGCTGCTGCAGCATTACAGAAACCCTCCAGAAAAAACACACAAAGCGACCATTTCATCACTGCCACAGCACAGTCATCATCTCTAGCAGGTCTTGAGCTTGTCCGTCTGATTTTCGAGTGTAGTGATACACAAACATATACCGCAAAGAAAAGGGGCTGTTTCTTTAGCTGATTTAAGTGATGTGATGTTTAATGTCTACTGCATAGTTATTTAAAGGATGCTTTGTCTCAAAGCATGCAAGTGTACCAGTACTTCATACTTAAGGTTGCTATTTTTGGTGTGCTCACACTAACAAGTACGGCTAGAGCATCTGGATGGCGTACTCATAATGGGCACAAAGCTGAGAGTTGGAACGCTGCATACTTTTCACCCTCATTGACTTCTTGGCTATGCAGCAGAGGAAGAGGGAACACACAATGTATAAGTTAGCTGAAGGAGGATGCACGCACACACGCAAATGTGTTTGATTTGAGGTAATATGACCACGCTGCATTAATGAATCTACGCTCTGAAGATGATCAAAACAGATGTGATACAAAATCTCACTCATGTTAGAGCACTGTACCTCCATACAGCCCTTGAAGCAGTGATGGAGAGAGCCCAGCTTGAGACTTCTTAATGAGGTCGCACTACTCAAATGTAATTACGAGAAAAGGTTAGCTGTGTCTTTAATTTGCTGTTTTCTCTGCCTCTTTGGGTCCTCTGCGTTAGAGCTGATGCACATCGACAGGCTGATGGGGGGGGGGGCAGGCACATGCGCCACAATCCAAGTGATTCTTAAGTGGTTCCAAACATACAAATTACCATGTAACTGATATTTCGAAAACATTCTTCAAGTAGTAAAAGTGGTTTTAAAAAGGGGAATAAATCAAAGAGGCAGAGCAAAATGACCAGAAACTAGGGGGTGGTTCCAGACTTTGTGGCTCAGTCAAACTAAGGAAAAAAATAGGATGGCATCAGTGGTTGCCCGGTGATTACATTGAATTTTTTCACATTCAGCGACTGATTGCAAGTAGTTGGTACGACCGACTGGTTGCACAGGGGTTGAGCATTCAACACCTTCAAGCTCTGGACAGGCACTTTAGATCGCAATTGCTGTCTAATTTATAAACACAGATTGCAATCGATCTGTGTCAGTGTGCGCTGATGAGCACAATTTGTCTTTGATGTGTCTGTAAGTGGTACCTGAAGCAATCTTCAGATGCAGCAAGATTGCAAGTTCATTGCAAACGGTCACAATAATTTTGGTCATGCTGCGGTCTCCATGCACTTTTTCCCTTTGTGTGACTGTAGCAATACTGGGATTAGTTTTGGGCAAAAGCCAAGCAGTGCATGAGTTTAGTATTTCTATGGATTACCACTTTGGGGTAAAAAAAAAAAATACACCTCATCATATTTTTTGGGAACTTTCTAAAACAGTGTGCCTAATATTAGATAGAGCTGTCAGCTTGATGGAGCAGACAGATTCAAATGCCTGGAACCAGGCAAAAGAAAGAAAGAAAGAAAAACAACCTTTCTCCAACTGAAGCAAAGGCAGAGATATTGTCTCCATGTGAATTATTCACTGACGACTGCTTTTGGATAAATGGGGCATGAAACAATGTGAAGTTACAAATGGGAGACGGCAGAAACATTTTACCGGAGGCTCTCGTTTTTGTCTGTATTCCTCCGCTATACGGTCAGCCACAATGTACAGGTGTGCATGAACAACCCTCTCTGCAGTGACAAGAACACAAGTATTCCTATGCTCAACAGTGCAAAGCCTTACACACTACTGTTTTCACTCAAAGCTGCCAATGTGTGTCTGCAAGTGACAGCTGGAGCTGTACAAAGGCTTCAAGTGTGCAAACTGAAAAGGATTAAATCTGTCAGGAGGACAGTGGGTCCCAAACTGCAGGGCACCTCTGCAGGAAAAAGTTTAGGACCCACTGAGTGGGAATAATGTGAGATGTTATTTAGCTCGTAAAAGTTAAAAAGGGGAACTGAAATTAAAAATCAAGTCTAATCCAGTGGGCCTCAAACCTCTTCTGGCATGTCCCGCTTCAGAAAAAAGTTCACATCCCACAATTTTTAAAATCAGTAAAAAAAAAAAAACAACAACAAAATTTGTCCAAATAGTCACTCTCTCTGCACATGGCCAAACCATCTCAACCTGGCCTCTAACTGTGTGAGCAGACACTCATTCATTTATTTTCCCTAAAACAAATAAATAAACAAACACGTAGTTTCACTTCGTGTTTTTCGCCTGGTCGTCCGAGACCCAGCAGTTTGAAGACCGCTGGTCTAATCAATCAAATGTTCTGAACTGTGGGGACTTGAGACGGCTAATTCTTTGGCCTCGGTCATTGTTAATTTTGAGTGGTAATCTTTCGTACATTTGATCCTGTTTGGGGCTTTTCACATCATTAACACGCTTTAACTGAAGCAATTAGAAAAGTCAGCAGTAGGCGATTTCTGCAGCTTCCATCCTCATCGAGCGAGCAGAGGCACTTTTGCCTCCCAGAAGGTGATTTGCGGTCTTCACTACAGACTTGGCATTAGTGCTAAATCACTCTGGACCGGGTTAGATAACTGCAGCCTTTTGGTTCGCAGACCAGAGTGATAGAAAGTGGGTTAAGGCTGTGCTTGAGGAAAGAACAGAAGTTCTCTGTGTTTCTTGTCTCCGAGTGGCTCTGTAGTGGATCTAAAAAATTTTTTCTTCTAGCTACTAATTTAAGGAGGGTATCTGCTACAGCTCCCTGTCAAACCTGGGCTAGAAAACCTCCCCACACAGCGATAACAAGCTCTGCTGTCAAACTTCAGTGGCCTCTCTAAAAATGAATTTTGCACATTCTGCCTGATAACCTTCTCTCTTCAAGCCCTACCATGCCTGAAATTGCTTTAATCAAAATTCCAATCATCCATTCGCTGGGAAAGAAATGAACAAATGGACATTTTTTTTTCAACTGAAACCTGGCTTTAACTAGAAATATACGGGGAAATGTTTGAAATGAAAATTCAAATGACTCTTCTCTACAGTATCTCCCTTATAGATCTATTTAACTGGAAAAGGTAAAGTCTTTTGCATCCCTCCAGGTGAAGGGGAATTTACCTCCAATGCTCTGGGATAAAACATCAGCAGTAACGCTTTCAGACAGATCAGGTTACCCAGTCTGCTGGACGTTTAAAAGCTTGAACTAAAGACAAAGAACTGCCAACACTACCAACAGCTGAACGAGAAATGCCCACTGCTGTTCAACTCCGCTTCCTTTTATTCTGGGCGTGATTAATGACAAACTAAAGGACACTCTCTTTCACTGCGCTTAACAAAGCACTAAATTTGAAATGCTGAGTGAGATGGTCACACAAAACTAGCCATTTTCCTCATAGCTATGTGTTCATTCTCAGAGTGACGCAAGGGTCTCTTTTAGATACAGTGAACAAGGCCGAGTGATAAAAATTCAAATGTGCGTCACTGAGAGGATATTATAATATCTGTTCAATGTGCTAATGATCAGCATTAACATATTCATGAAGGTTTCGCTTTAATCTTTAATCTGACCTCGCCTTATAATTATTTTAAAATAGCATTACAATTCCTTTATTAGGTTTCATTATGACACAGTTCCACTCTGTCAACACTTAATCTGAAAGTGCCCGTTCTTCCATTTGGAGAGCTGGCTGTCCACTGTGATTTAGCAGGTCGTCACATGATGGCAGCTGCACATGAACTGAGTCTAAGTTGCTGCTGTCAAATTTTCTTTTTTCCTAAATCTGGTCAAATTTAAGAAATAAGTGACTGATTTGATATGACTGCTTATTTGCATGCAAAACATACTGGAAACCAAATGTGAGGTACATGCAAACTCAGAGTGGAAAAACAAATGTGAGGAAATGACAAAAACACCTAGCACACATTTCTCAGCATGTTTATAGAAAAAAAGTGGTGCACTCTTAGCAAGACACATAGCGGTTCAAAGCATTTGACATAATTCATATAATTAAATGCTGTGAAAAGACAAAAAACAAAAACAAAATTAAAGATTTAAGTTGCATTAAGAATATGAGATTCTCTGACCTGCCATAGTCGAAATGCCGAGAACCACGCCAATTGATAACTCAATCTGTGTGCCCTGGAAAAAAAAATAGACAGGAGAACACAGAGATCACATATGGTAATTTATACAAAGGGAAAGCTCAGTGAACACTGTTGTAGGCAACTCTTTGGGACTCAGCTCATTGTATTCTAGTTATATCCCTATATAAAAGAAAGGTTGCCGAGCGCCTATGACATTTTGCAAGAGGATTGCAAGTAATTGCCAAATTGACTCCACTCAATCACACACTGGTAGCAGAAAGACACTGGTCCCTGTTTTCAAAGCAACCATTTCAAAGACAATTAGATTGCAAATTCAATGCACACAGTCTCCAGTCACTGTTGTCCCTAATGTGACTGTAGCATAACTCCTAACCTTACAGAACCATGATCAAAACCTTATCTATACACAGTACCAGTATAAAATTTTGGACACACCTTCTAATTTAGTGGTTTTTCATTATTTAAAAATTGTCTGCAGTGTAGATCAATACTAAAGTCATTCAAACTATGAAGAAATACATATGGAATTATTTAGTAAACAACAAATGTTAAAGCCAAACAAGAATATGTTTTATATTTTACATTCTTCAAAGAAGGCACCTCTTGCTTAGATGACAGCTTTGGCATTTTCTGGGTCAGCTTTATGAGGTAGTCTCCTGGTATGGCTTTCAGTTAACAGCTGTGGTTTGTCAAGAGTTAATTTCTTGAATTTCTCGCCCTCTTAATGTGTTTGAGACCATCAGTTGTGTTGTGAAGACGTAGAGTTGGTATACAGGGAATAGCCCTATTTGAGTAATGTTCTAATCCATATTAGGGCAAGAACTACTGAACTAAGAAAAGAAAAACAACAGTTCATCGTTACTTTAAGGAATGAAGGTCAGTTAATCTGAAAAATGTCAAGAAATTTGAAAGTATCCTCAAGTGCAGTCGCAAAGACAGTTATGATGAAACTGGCTCTCATCAGGACCGCCCCAGGAAAGGAAGACCAAGAGTTCCTCAAGACAAGTTCATCAGAGTTACCAGCCTCAGAAACTGTAAGTTAACAGCACCCCAGATAAGAGCCCACCTAAATGCTTCACAGAGTTCAAGTAACACACAGATCTCAACATCAACTGTTCAGAGGAGACTGAACAGGTCGGATTGCTGCAAAGAAGCTACTTCTAATGAAGACTAACAAGAGGAGGAGAATGACTTGGGCCAAGGAACACAAGGAATGGACATCAGACCAGAGGAAATCTGTCCTTTGGTCTGATGAGTCCAAATGTGAGATTTTTTAACCTGGCCTCCACAATCACCTGATCTAAACCCAACTAGGATCATTTGGGATGAGTTGGACCATAGAGTGAAGGCAAAGCAGCCAACAAGTGCTCAGCACCTCTGGGAACTCCTTCAGGACTGCTGGAAAACCATTTCAGGTGATTACCTCATGAAGGTGATTAAGAAAATGTCAAGCGCATGCAAAGCTGTAATCAAAGCAAGAGGTGCCCACTTTGAAGAATCTAGAATCTGAAACATATTTTGGTTTGTTTAACACTTTCAAGTTTACTGCGTGATTCCTTATGTGTTCCTTCATAGACTGGATGACTTCAGTATTAATTTACAATATAGGGAAAAAATAAATAAAAACATTAAATGAGAAGGTGTGTCCAAACGTTTGACTGGTACTGAATCTAGTATCACCTCTAAATCACTTTTTCAGAATTCAGCAGACGCTCTGAATCTCTCAGTTTGTGGTTTCCTTTAGAGCAGAAACTTTTTATTCCATCTGAAATGGAAAGTAACCTGTGATCTTCAGGTTGCACTACTGTAGCTACCTCCAGAGACTGAGACTGAAAGAATAGTGTCAGATCTGAAAGATGAATATGAATTATATTATATTATATTATATTATATTATATACAGTACCAGTCAAATGTTTTGGACACACTCACCCACATACATATGAAACTGACACTCACAGCAACAATCATGATGCAGTTGTCCAGGAACCCAAATCCAACAAAAGGGAGTGCATTGTGCAGCAGAACTGGAAAGTAAACACAACAAATCACTATCAGACACATAATATTAGATTTAGCATGGATAGAGAACACCACATCAACCATAGGAGTGTTTTAGAACAGAACAGTAACAGATATGAGAACATCACACACCTATGTGCTGATGAGAAAACAAACCCTGTGAATCAGTACCAGGTAATGCATCATAATGCGGTGTAAGGTTAAGTTTTCTCATCTTCTTAAGCCCCGCCACGGCCACTGACAAAATGTAGACAGCTCGCAAGCCAGCAGGCGAACACTCTCAGTAAAATGAAATGGATTTTTCATGATAAAAAAAGTAAACAGCATCATAAATATCAAGAAAATCCACTTCCAGCAGTGCGTGTGCGTATAATATAGACAGCCTGATGTACTGTTGGTGCTATCAAAGCGAATTTTAAAATGTCACGCGCCAGCCCGGCAAAGTTTATTCAAGCTTAAGTTCAAGCGAAGTTCATTCTAGTTTAAGTAACAGATGTGCAGGAAAGTTTTTGCTTGAACCCTAATCACTGCAATCCCGGTCTTCTCCATGGCTCTTGTTGTGCCGCAGCGCTCCTTCAGCAAACAGTGAGAACTTTCAATCCTGCTGTGAGAGTCTGAGCTCAATACGAGAAACACCCACTCACTCAACACTTAAACACAGGCTAATGCTCCACCAGAGGCAACCCTGACCTTCAAATGTACGGCGAAATAGAACAAAGAGAGCACTAAATCAGAGTGTTTAAGGTTCCCGGTGTTAGATTTGAGTGATTCCCTGCAGAAACAAACTGGAACTCGAGTGTTAAAATCTAACAGCTCCTCTTAACACCAGTTAGTGAGGTCAGTCAGGGAAGCTTGATTGAATGATTCGGTAAATCATTTGCCTCTCATCTCTCCAACATGTTTTCGAATGCCGATGCTCCTGAATCACTTTTTCATTTTAACCTCAGAAAATTACATCAGAATGAAGCCGTCCTTACCGATTTAAAAACAGTGAACGCGAGGATGCCCTAAATTTGAATTTCACAGCAATTAGCCTTTATCTTAACTGGACTCAGCTGTCTCAGGATCCCGTTCTGCACACTGGAGCCCTGAAGGACAAAACATCCTTTGAGTTTTAACTTAATATTAAAAAAAAAAACGAGACCTCTGGCTATGTCAGTTCAATTTATATCATTTTTGGAACAGTTTTCACAGTCAGTGTGGAAATTTCAATTAGGACGTTTGAGGGCTCCCGTTTCCTTATTGGGACTGATGTTGGTCAACTTAAAACCCTTCCTCCAGTATCAGCCCAAACTTTGCTTTCTACAGGCAGAGGTCTGGGCTCTGTTTTATCTGGTTCCTTTAATGCTTTCCTGAGCTCATCACAAAAAAAGAAGACCTCGGCGCTCTCCGTAGTGAAATATTAAAGATATTACAGGCATTTTTTTGTAGACTTTATTCCTCAGGTGGGCCCCCCATCCCCTCAGCTTGCCCTAAAAGGATCTGAAGGATTTCATCCCTCAGACAGATGCAGTGTTTTTTCATGATATTTAGGTCCATTTCTCACATACTCAACACATCTGTTCTTAGAGTAATTCAAAAAAAGCACACCATCTTTTCTTTTCCCGAGGAAGTCGTCAACAGCTCCCGTAAATCCCGGTGGGAAAAAGTGAGGCAACAACAGAACACACGACAAAAAGACTTGCTGCGCTGATGGAAATCATGATCGCAAACGTGTGCGACACAACAGTGGCATAAGGCTGAGTCAATGTTTCACTTGAAGTTTGTCCCTTCTGTGTCAGCCAGAGAAAACCGCACAAAAAGACAAATGCTCTGCTCCAGACGAGACAAAATATTTCCCCACGTCAAGTCTGTGTTGCGACGAAAATCTCTTTGTTAAACATTACGCACAAAGACAAGCAGAAGATGATATGAACTACAATAGGTTAACAGCAGGCTTCCAAACCTTCAAGCAGCCAGAAGTGATGAGAGAAAGCTGAACTCAAGAGATCCCTAAGAGAGAGAAAAATGCCCACACAGGCATTGATTTGCACACGTGCAGTTGGATTACATCCTTTCTGTGTGAGTATGAGAACAAAAAGGCTAATCCGGGTTTATTTCAAAATAATCTTTCTCTGCATTTCTCTTTATTTTACATTGCCCACGTTTTTTTTTTTTGTTGCTTACTCCACAAAATGTGTGGTTCCAGTGTTTTCTAATACAAACCCTCTTGTGGGCACGTGCTGACTGAGGATGTAATAAAAGACCACAGTGGCAACAGAAAACAATTCATATACAAATTCACTATCCAACCATCAATTTTCTTAACCACTTATCCAATTCAGGGAGAGGGAGGGGAGAGGGAGAGGATGGGGGCTGGAGCCTATAACCATTCACACTCACATTCCCACCTACGCCTAATTTAGAATTACCAGTTAACCTAACATGCGTGTCTTAGGACTGTGGGAAGAAGTGGGAGTACCCAGAGAGAACCCATGCAGGCACAGGGAGAACATGCAAACTCCACCCAGCCATCTGGGAGATTTGAACCCAGGACCTTCTTGTTGTGAGGAGACGGCGCTAACCAGCGCACCACTGTATAATAAAAATAACACTTTAAAAATGTACTTTTACCTGCCTACACAATAGGTTTGTAAATGGCCACTATTATAAGGATGAAATAGCTCTTCCTCCTCTTCCTAATGTTTTTCGAAGAACATGGTCTATACGTGGCAGAAATCCAGTGGAATTTTCTGCTATCATTTATTAGAAAATATCTGAATAAAAACCACTTTAAAAAAGATTTTAGTAAGTCACAAATGGACTTACAACTACGGTTCCACCAGTATTGCTCTCTATGTCTCAGCAGATTCTCATCATGGACATTAGTTGCAGGTTTTCTGTACCTGTTTAACTGATGGTGTATTTTTTGTTGTCTTTTCTTTGTATGTTCATGTGCTTCTGGTTATATGGCTTCACACCTTTGCTGCAGCAGTGTTTATTATGAGGAGCTATTACATTAGTAAGAGCTAATGGGGATTTAAATATCAGTTGTGTGGTAAAACATGATGGAACAGCTAAATATTAAGTTCTTCACACCCCAGATTCAGAGTCTGTTTTCTTCCTGTATTCCTTCGCTTGTTTGAGACATCAGATCTATTAGGTCCATATACACGACAGCATTTCCTTTCCTTTGGGCAGACCGTGGAAACGACGCATCAGCAATGAGCCATTAGTTAAACTGGTCATCATTAACCTTCCCAGCCTGATTGATTGTTAAACGAAGCATGTCAATCTAGCTGTCATCCCACAAGATTAGTGAGCAATTTATTTTAAGTACTCATCTTATAAAATTAAAAGGATATAATATACAGGGAGACACATTAAAGGAGTTATTATATGTAACAAGAACAAAATGACTTCTTACCATATCTTAACTGTGCTGCAGTGGGTGGTGCAACTTCCAACTGCCCTGGAAAAAGAAGAAAACAAATATTTTAAGAAAAAAATTCTCTCGACAGGAAAGGTTGGTATAATTGTGAGGCACTTCTTAAATGGCAAAAGGTATCAGTCAGGAATTTCTGGGCAGAGAGAGAGGAAAAAAAAAGTGGGCAAGAAAGAAAGACACATGACACGAGAGAAACAAGGGAAGAAGAGAAGCAAACCACAGCTCTCTCAATTCCATTTCACCTGAGAAAGATGGGAATAACAGTAACTTTATTTTTGCAGCACTTCTTCAAAAACACACCGTTACAAAGTGTTTCACAGTTTGAATGAAACCACACAGTAGAGATCAGCGCACATGTTCCGGCATACAGACACACATACATACAGTCTTAGAGTCATTCCTGCACACAAACTTCCAGACGTCCAAAAATGATGGAAGAACGATTAAGGAAAAACTAACCTATAAAAACTTGTTTTCAGCAGTTGTTTAAAACAAACCACAGACTGAGCTGAGGAAGGCATGATGTCATCTGGTTTTAAAATAAGGGCATGGAACAGTTAAAAGACCCCGATAAGATGATCGGAGGGGCCAAGCACTGGAATAAGGTCTGCCGTATACTGTACTCTCTACATACTGGCCATGTAGGGCTTTATGTTATTAATAAGACTTTAAAGTGGATGCTGAAAGTCATTGGAAGCCAGTGAAGGAAAGCAGGGATAGGGGTGATGTGTGAACACACGACTAGTTTTGTAAGCAGCTGCTTACAAAATGAGGGTTAAAGTGATGTTGAAGAATAACAACTGCTGCCAGACACGCTTGTGAGGAGACCTGCCAGCACGCTGATTATATGTGGTTCCAAACAAGCGCAGAGGAGACCTGAAGATTTAAATATCTGACACACAGGATGAAAATAAAAAGTTTACTGGGCTTTGATTAAACTTCTTTGATGCAGTGCCAGTAAAGTTAATAGAAACTGAACTTAATGAGATGTAAACTCTGAGAGTCTGGATTGTAGAATAAAATAAGTGTCAGACTATATGCCACATTTACTCAACAGTCACTGAACTGTGATATAACACAAGGACCTGCTGTAGAGAAAGAGATAATTAAGTTGGTTTTAAGGCTAAAGACACAAGACAAGATCACTACCTTTGCAGGTTCAGTGCAATTGGATTTATTGCCATGAGGTCAGTGGAAATGTTAGTCCACATAATGAAGTCTGCTCCATCATTTCCAGGTGTTATTGCACCACTGCAGGGTAAAACCAGGCTGGAACAGGTTTTGATTATCAGTGGCGAAGGCAACTAAACTTCCAACAGACACACACGGACACACTCCCGCATTCCCTCCTTGCACCACTTCCATGAATTTTGATACAAGCTCTTAAAAGCAAATACTAAAATCCAAAGTTATTATAGCCAAGTACTGATTCTGGGAAATGACAGACCACTTTATTAATGTCTGTTTTTAAAGAACACACACACACACACACACACACCTCCTTTGTACTTCCTGCTTTCTTCTCAGGGCTCGGTGTGACATTATGAGCTGTACAGTCTTCAGCTTAACTCCCGGCTCATGCAGCTCACACAACAGAACACAATTGTTTTTGTCTGTCTTTCACTGGCACAGCAGAAAGGCTGCTGACGCCTTCAGTACACAGACACCAACACACAGGATGCTCATCATCAAAGCTCATACACAGACACACACAGGTCTGTCAGTCCCTCCAACTTGTGCATAATTACCTCATTTCCCAGGTTTCTGGAAAATCCACTTACCTCCACAGGCATAAAAGGCAGGAACAGACTGGCAGAGATGGAGATGTTCCACAAAGGATAAATTACTTCCTACTGGAAACCATTTTTCTTTCTATTTATTACTCATCTAGGGGCTGCTTCAGGATTTAATTTAAGGCTATTCAATGGTCCTGCTGCGGTCGTCAGTGAGCCAATAACCACGCTACCTTTCAATTTTTTTCAGTGAAGCCTTACAGCAATGGAAATGAAATAACTTGTCAATCATCATGTTGACAGCAAACAGAGAGGAATCATTATTTCAATAATGTAACCCGGCTTTTTTCATATGGCCAAGCAAGTGTGTCCAAGTGTTTAACACCATCTTATGAACAAAAACATTAGAAATTAATTTCACATCAAAACACTTTTACTCTTTCAACATTTTATAGTAAGTCACCTATGAGGAAGTAAGGGGAAAAGTTATGAAACTCCAAGCAGTGTCAGATGGATGAATCGCACATAAATCAAACTTGTGAAGGTCAGCTGAATCAGTCATCAGCTGACGCCGGAGGAGCAGTGTCAGGTCATGTGCTGTGAAGGGCTCAGATTACATTCAGCATGGCTCTGTCTCAGTTTTCCCTCTGTTTCTTTTGGCCTTTGGTGCTGCTTTTTTGGCAACATCTCAAAACTTGAAATAAATAAAAGTAATTAAATAAAAATAAAACAGAGATTGATCTTGGGAATATTTGGATAAACCTTCATAGGATTGACACATTTATGATCCTTTTTATAATCACTACATTCAGTTCCTCCAGGGTTATTTAACTGCTTTATACATTATACATAAGCAAAAGGAGGAGCAGATTCCAGGATTTTTCTGATATTGCCGGACTAGTGGGGACCAATCAGAAACTGATACACTGGGCATGACTTTTAGACTCATCTGCTCTCTATGAAATGAGAAGCGGTGCTCTAAGACCTTAAAAATAGGTTCGTATCGGGGGTTACTTTGTAAGAAGTACACTATATTGCCAAAAGTATTCAGTAACCCATCCAAATCACTGAATTCAGGAGTTCCAATCACTTCCATGGCCACAGGTGTATAAAACCAAGCACCTAGGCATGCAGACTGCTTCTGCTTCTTCTTTGTGAAAGAATGGGTTGCTCTCAGGATACAACCTGTGCAACAAGTCATGAAATTTCCTCACTACTAAATATTCCACAGTTAACTGTTAGTGATGATATAACACAGTGGAAGTGATTGGGAATGACAGCAACTCGGCCAGGAAGTGGTAGGCCACATAAATTGATAGAGTGGTCTCGGCGGATGCTGAGGAGCATAGTGTGCAGAGGTCGTCAACTTTCTGCAGTCAATCACTGCAGACCTCCAAACTTCATGTGGCCTTCAGATTAGCTCAAAAACAGTGTGCAGAGAGCTTCATGGAATGGGTTTCCATGGCCGAGCAGCTGCATCCAAGCCTTACATCACCAAGCACAATGCAAAGTGGTGGATGCAGTGGTGTAAAGCACGCTGCCACTGGAAACTAGGGCGGTGGAGACACGTTCTCTGGAGTGAAAAATCACACTTCTCCGACTGACAAGCTGATGGATGAGTCTGGGTTTGGTGGTTGCCAGGAGAACGGTACTAGTCTGACTGCATTGTGCCAAGTGTAAAGTTTGGTGGAGGGGGGATTACGGTGTAGGGCTGTTTTTCAGGAGTTGGGCTCGGCCCCTTAGTTCTTGGTATGCTTCAGCATACCAAGACATTTCAGAAAGGGTGGGTTGACATCGTATTAAACCCTATGGACTAAGAATGGGATGTCACTCAAGTTCGTATGTGTATGAAGGCAGATGAGCGAATACTTTTGACAATATAGTGTGATATGTTAAATTAAAAGAAGCAAGTGTAAAAAATTGTTTCAAATCACGCATTCAAATGTCATTTTCATTAGCATCAAAATATTAGTATCAAGATATACTTAAAGTGCCTAAAGTCAAATTACTACACAAAATGATCCATTTCAGAAACGAATGTGACTACTTGCAATTATCGATTCATTAATGTGTGCATCACTTTTATTTAGTTTAATAATTATACAGTACCAGTCAAAAGTTTGGACACACTTGCCCTTTCATATGGACAAGTGTGAAGTGACTGGCCTGTGCCAGCCCTTTAGACACACCCCTGGAAAACCTGATTACTTCTATGGTGTGTTTTGAAGAGGGAAGTCAGGATTTCTGAGTTCCCAGTTGGAATTTTCAAGTGGAATGTCCCCAAGTCAGACTTCCAACTGGAAGCAGCCCCACCAACCCCAACTTAACCATCCAAGATGGCAGCAGTGCACATAAACAGTAGTAAGAATTCAAAAAGGAACAAGCAATTTTTACAAAGGGCTGAGATTTTGTGTGAAGACTGTACAACATGGTTAAATTATTTAATTAATGTAAAGCTCATTAACTTCTGCCATAGCAGGCATCATCCTGGATTCCACAAAATTAAAATATTATCTTTTTCAGTGTTTCTGGCTCATCCCTATTCCAGACAGCAGAATGTTCTCATACACACACACACACACACACACACACACACACACACAGAGCAGCAGTACATCATTTCAGCTCAAATCGGTATCCTGTACCTCCTGCATTTTCCCATCACTTTAAAATGAATGATGCCAAATGAAAATGCAGCTGAGTCACTACACATCAGCAGTCATATGAAAAAGAAATAAACATTAAAGAGATACAGATTCCCACAGTGATTTTTCGTGCAGCTGTTTATTACATGCTGATAGCTGACACGGCTGTCTGCTGCCCCCCAGAACGCTTCTGTATTGATTGCATGGAGCCTCAAACCCCCCGGGGCTGTTGTCTTGAGAAAGTTTCGTTTCTAAAGATAATAGGGGTGGAAACACTGAATGGGCCGTGATAAGCCGCCGACTATGAGTATGATTAAATACTCTGCATCCTCCTAATGCAGAATCAGCTGCATCTGATAAAGACTGTTTACACATAAACAGAAAGCATATATCACCATACTGGTCACAGATGCAGCTGTTTGCAAGATCAGGTATAACACCTGTGTTGTGCATTTAACATTCTCTGTCTACAGTATTTGTATGTCTCAAAAAAGATCAACATAAACATAAGTTTGGTGAAAGGTAAACTCTCGTTACCTATTCAGATGACACTTCCTGTAAGTGTTAAATCTAATTTTAAAAAGTCAGTATACAAGTGGTATTTGGTTGGGGTTTACGCCCCAAATTATTTGCTTTATTTTGCCATGTTATTCCTATTTGAGATGCTTCTTTTGCTGTGATCTCAGAAAAATGAGAGAGAAACTCAGCGTGTGCCATCTTTGTCGTTGTTTTGCCTTGACAGACGGCCAGACCCTCTTGGTGCTGGTACAGCATGAAACCAAAGTGTGAAGAGTTTTGTCTTGTAAATGGGAGATAAGTATGAAGAAAAGCAAATGCCGAGCCCCCCCAGCAAAAATCAGGATGAATAAGTGTCTGTCAGTCCAGCCTGAATGCCATTTGCCTCAGTAAAAATGATAATAAATACAGGCTATGTGGTTTTCTGCAAATTCAGGCTTTAGTGTGAGAGAGGCAAAACAAGAACTTTTGCAAGGTCATTTCTGCATACGCCAGTTCAATGCAGTGTGTGTGTGTGTGTGTGTCTCTGTTAGTGTGCATGTCTTGGACTTAATATACTAAATGTTAACTCAAAACATTCTTGTTGAGTTTATTGATTGTCTCAGACTCTCATTGTCCGAGAGTCTTGATTATAGAGGCATGTGTTCCTGTATGAATCTGTGTCACTGTTTTTTTTTTTTTATCTGTGTGTGTGTGTGTGTGTGTGTGTGTGTGTGTGTGTGTGTGTGTGTGTGTGGGAGAGAGAGAGAGGGAACAAAGGTTCAGCAGAAGTGGAACAATTGAAGGCTGGAGCCATTCATCAACTGCACAGAACCTTGCTATTCCCCTATGATGTACGAGACAGAAAAGCAGAAATTACACAGCACAAAGAATGAGGACCTGGTGGACAGGACAGTCATTAGTACACACAAAATGGGAACACGTTTAAGGGCCCAAGCACTTTTTATAGAAGCAAACAAAGCTGAAATTGTCTAGAGAAAGATGATGCATTAGATAGCTTTAAAAGTAAAAAATAATGAACACAAATGCATCTATCAATTTTTCGTTTTTACTTTTAATCTGCAATCTGGCTCTGAATGTTACACCTCATCCACTCAATGAAAAGCTGTCCTGAAAGGTTCTTGCTTACCACTAGGAGCAACTATGGGTTCAGGGTCTTATCCAAGCCAACCCAACCACTTAGTATGTATTAGACAACCTACCAGCCACTTCAGCCACAACCACTCTGAGTGGCCAAATACAGCCCAGAAAAAAATGAGTCATATTATGACATATTGCAACATAAATTACTCTTTGTCTACTGAGAAAAAATAATGAGTAGCTTCTCATTAAATGCAAAATTACCCAGTCAGTGTATTTCCGTGAGAAGAGAAGCACTGCAGTGTGAACTCAAACCAACAGAAGCATTACACAGAAGCTGAATTTCAGAAGAGTATTTTTTTCCCTCTGAGTTCAATGAACTTTAAATGGCAGGTAGAAAAATAAATATAGCTGTCTCTTCTCTCAGTGCCAATTCAGGCAGCTGTGGAGTGCCTGAAACAAAACACAGAAAAAGACAAAACAACAAGGATCCCCTTGACAAATGGAAAACCACAAGAAAACTGAAGGAGACCAGGAAGTACCGTTTCCTTTTTACCTTTGCTAGCACTCAGACTTTTGTTGGAGAAGCACACTGGAGGCAGTACAATGACTTTACCTGCACTTTACATTCAGTGGTAACTTCATTAGATACAACTGCTTGTTATTGCCACTATCTAATCAGCCAATCACATGGCAGCAACTCAATGCAGCTGTGTAGACATGTTCAAGACGACCTACTGAACTTTAAACCGAGCATCAGAATGGGGAGGAAAGGTGATTTAAGTGAACGTGGCATGAATGTTGGTGCCAGATAGGCTGGTCTGAGTATTTCAGAAATTGATAATCTACTGGGATTTTCCTGCAAAAAAGAGAAAATATCCAGTGAGTGGCAGTTCTCTGGGCAAAAGTACTTTGAGATCAGAGAACGGCCAGACTGCATTGAGCTGACAGGAAGGCAGCAGTGACTCAAATAACGGTTCATTGCAACCAAGGTATGCAGAAGAGCATCTCTGACCACATGCTGAGCCTTGAAACAGAAGACCACACTAGGTTTCACTCCAATCAGTTAAGAACAGGCAACTGAGGCTACAATTCCCACAGGCTCACCAAAAATGAGCATTGTTTAAACACCACGGCCTGAGTATTTTTGTTGACCATGTGCATTTATTGCCACAGTGTACCCATCTGGATGGCTGCTATCAGCAGGATAACACACTATGTCTCAAAGCTCAGATTACCTCAGATGGCCTCCACAGTTACCAGATCTCAGTCCAATTGAGCACCTTTGGGATGTGGTGGAACAGAAGATGCACATTGTGGATGTGCAGCTGACAAATCTGTAGCAGCTGTGTGATGCTATCATATCAACATGGAATGTTTCCAGCACCTTGTTGAATCTGTGCCATGAAGATTTATGGCCAGTCTGAAGGCAAAAGGGGGTCCAACCCGGTACTAGCAAGGTGTAACAAATGCAGTGGCTGGTGTATGCTCTGGGTCCACTGTCTCTTATAATGATGGTTAAGACGAATGATAACACACATTAATAGCAAAAATAAATGTTAATATAAAAAAAATACTCCTCCCATGGTGAGGGTGATACAGATAAGCCTTTCACTCCTACATTGTAGCGAATGCTAATCAATTTTGTGAGTCCTGCAGTGGTCTTCTTGATAGTTGTCCAGACTTTGCACTAAATAAAAAAATAATCTAACCTCCAAACATTACAAGTGCTTAAACTTTATGCAAACGTCTTTGCAGAGATTCTGGCATGTCATAGCACAAAAGGCATGTGTAACTGATAAAATATACACGGCTAGATTCCATGTAAGCGAGCTAACGCCAGGATGCTGATATTGTGCATGTCACACATGGCTCACTGATACACTGGACCATATTCCTATTGAAAAGTCTAAATCTCTACTCCTCCAAGAGTGCTTTGGCTGTGCAGGTGCACAATAGCTCGATTCCTTTCATAGTTTTAGTCAGTAAGGTCGTTTTTCTGCTTGGTTTGTATGTAAAACATTGTGCAGCAAAGTGGTATTTTGAATATTTAAAGCCACACAAGGACATGACATCTTTCGGCTCATTGTTTGGGTTGTGCTTGGCCTGACTTCACTGTTCACTTTCTCTTCCAAACATTCCCTTAAATTATATTTCACAGAGGAATGCCAAGGTTAGTAAGTTGCTTCTAATACATCCAAAGCAGTATTTGGTATTTCGCTTAAGCTAAACCAGCAAATACAGGGCCAGATAGAAATTAACCTTAATATGTAAGTGCTGACTTGAGCCATGCAGGGCTTTGGGGAAATCTGCAGCCACAGTCAGCCAGTTATCTCTCTAAGGGGCCAGGTACAAACCAAGGAGAAAATCGCATTCAAGTACAAAAGGAAAGAACAGAATGACAAAAGCAAAGACAGGTAAATGGCAGAAGAGGAAAAACAAGAGAAAAGCTGCTTGGAGAAGACAAAAGGTGGCGTCTTCAGAGGCTGTAATGTCCTGTGAAAAGAAAATATTATCCATCCTTGTCTCTTAAGCTTTTGACCTCATGATCGAATGGACAGACTCACCACAACAACCACCACCTTGAATGTCACACACACAACCTGCTGTGCATAATATTACCTGGGTTTCTGTGATGCCTGTGTAATTTGATTCATGGCTCGATCCATCTGCCAAGACTTCACAATAAAGAACAACCATATGCAGTGATTTTGCCCCCCCCCCGCCCCGTATAAATTATAAAAGTTCCAGATTGGTACCAGACTGAAAGGTGATGTTACAGGGTTTTATTTAGAACTTTTTACCCTTATTAAAACCGGCCTCGGTTTTCTCCTTCACAAGGACTTAATACAAGAAAATGCAACTTTCTGTAGTGAAAAGGTCACAGCTGTCAAAAAAAAAAGTTTAATGTATTCCTAGTTATTCATCAATAGACTGTTTTTGGCATTTGCCTCCAGCAAACAGCAAATGTATCAGGGCAGGTAAAGTAATGGATTCAATGAAAAGAAAGCAGGAAAACGGGATGCCATAAACAATCCGTGACAAACTGAGCAGGCATGACAAGAAAATCTGGCACAGAACAAATCCACCTGCCAGGTTTAGAATTTATGAGGAGACAGGTGAGAACAGGTGTGTGTGTGGGTGTGGGAGGGGTGGGTGAGTGGGCGGGAAGGACAGGTGCCTGGGATCAGTAAAGTCTGAGGCCATCTAGTGGCTGTGTAGAGGTTTTAGAAGTGTCCAGAGATGGCAGACTCAGCTTAAATCCAAACAGGTTTATTAGCTGCTCTAATGTAGTCTGTAAAAATGAGCCTAGTCTTAATTCAGAGAGCAAGGAGCATTTAATTTCATTTCATTGCCTAAACACATTTTATAGGTAAAAAAGCTGTAGGAGTACTTGCCCAGCTCCAGTCATGGATGCTATTACTGTTGAGCAGCTTTGTCTCTTTGTCTCTCAACAACCTCAGCCAAGCTCATTGTCTGTGTTATGTGCTTTTTTTTTTTCCTTCTTCAAACTTTAAACACATCAGCAACACAGCACGCACTTAGTCATCAAACACACGTGTAAGAAGTCTCTGGATGAGGCTCTCAACCACCTCTTGCAGGCTAAAGCGCTTTAATTAGCTGTCAGTAAGAGTGAACAAAATCCACACTCATTCCTAAAGTGGAAAGCCTACTGTGGTAAACCACAGTAAACTGGTTGAGCATAATTAATCAAATAAAACTGCCTTAAATGAAACAAATAAAAACACAAGTATCGCTTCATGTTTGGGTCACATGCGACTAATCGCGCCAGCTGCTTGGAAAAGTTTCCAAAAAAAAAGACTCATTCCGTCTCACTGGCATGTTGAGACTGATTAGTTATTAATAGCTGTAGCTCTGTTGTTGACAGCAAAACCAATTACTTCATGAACACACACTATTGAAGTATCTACGTGATTAATGGTGTGTTTTCAGTACATAAATTAATCAGACGAATGCCTCAGTGAGAACCTCCGCTGGACAGCTTTGGACCTCCCTCTGCGGTATGTCAGGAAGCAAAATAATTCATCAGTGTGGCTTTTCAGACTGACAAATATCAGCATGGTGGCAGCATCACACCGGTGATGTGGTAATGTGTGATCGTGCTTGGTCACAGTAGGTTAAATGTCACCTCTGACCGCCATTTTGGAGCAGCGCGTCTGAATTTGCATCACAATAACACTGTGTGAGGAATTCAAAGGTGCTCGCTCTCTTGTGTGTTATCCCAGCCAAGACAGCTATAATATAAAAGGAGGTGAGAGCGCATAGCTTCCCCTTTCAGCATCAAAGGTGAAGTGAAATATTACCATGAACTGGGGCAGCAAGATACTGAGCATTAAAAATAGCAGGAATACAGCCGTCCCACTGAAACGGGCTAACCTGTGGAAAGAGGATGAAAGCTTTGATCATCTATTCGTTCTGCTTATTCAATCTGCATGTGTCGTGCTTTGGGAAGAGATGGTGAGGAAAAAGAATCAGCTGTTGAAAGGAAGCATAATTTGTTTGTTGATGGCTCTGACTCTGTACTGCAGCCTGACAGTCACTGAGGAGACACACAAAGCAAAGTCATAAAGATCATCAAACCATCTTCCATCCCATCCTCTTGCTGCTCGCTTTCCTCTTTTGAACCTCCAATTATGTCTCCCTCTACAGCACCCCTCCCTCCTTTGAGCCATGGAGGAAAATTGCCTCTCTCTCTCTCGTGCTATCTTCTCACATGCAGCCCTGTGGGAAAGCCACGCGTATACTAAACATCACGATGTGGCTGAACAATGAGAGTGCCAAAAGTCCAGGAGGTCCAGAATTATTCGATTTTTATCTCCTTCACCTCCTCCTTATCTTTATTTGCATCTTCTGCACTCCTGACTGCTGAATTTTTTGGTGACCAAAAAAAACCTTTATATGCAAATCTATGCACCCAGTGGGAGAGGTGTTAGAAATAAGGTTTTCAGCATGTACTCTTTTTAAGCAAAATTCTTAGAAAAACCACCAGATCACTTCAGTCACAGGTTTATCAGACATCCATGAACATGCAGTGCATCTGAGTCCATTCTTCTGCAGGTACTGGACGTGCTTTCAGTGCACTCTGGCTTAAAATTAATATCAAAACTAATAATAATCTTACTATAACAGACAAAATCTTTGCCTCTGTCTCTAGAGCGTAAGGAGTTGAAAAAATAAACTTGGTGCACAGGAACATCTTAGATGCCTGAGGATTATAATAACTATCTCCAATAATGTGATGTCATCGTGTTGCCTAGCAATGGGCTAGCTCCCAGTTCAACATTTATGCACCTTTAACATCTTATAAAAGCATCCTATTGTTTTAATTTCACAATAACATTTCATTTATATCCAGAACAACTGAATTATGCATGATATACTATGACATCATCACACTGCCTAGCAACTACCTAACAATGAGCTGTTTGTTTTTGGTTTTTTTTACTTTTCTCAGTAAAGTATCATTTCTTTGTCATAAAAGGACTTTATCCCTAGCCTCAAGTCTGACAGTGTAATTGAAGTCCGACTCATCAAGTCCCACCTTTGAGTTACTTTAGGCCACAAACATAAATGAGAAACAAAATCTATATTAATTCACATCAATAAAATCTCTATTTTCAGTTTTGTTGATGTCATGGACTCATTTTTTTTTTGTTCTGTGTTTCTCATTTGTTTCAAAGTGGAAAAAACTGACTCAGTTGTCTTGAAATGATGAAATTGATATTGATGTTCCTGTAAGATAACCCGGAGTCACGCTGCACCAGATTATTACCAATAGAGTACGGCTCTTCTCTCCTCTCCTCTAAATATCTCAGCCTTTAATACCGAATACCTGCATCTCACCCTCATCACTGCCTTCTTTCCTGCTTGCTCTCTTCAGACTTTACTTTCCCTCCTTGTACATCTCTGAAACTGATTTTCTATCAGAAACCTCTCAAATACACCTTAAATGCTCCCATGATTAAGGCCTTAACAACAATTGCTCCTTCTTAAACTCTCCACGCAGCTGCTCCTTCTTAAAATTTTGTCTTGAGAGACTCTGGAGATCTTAACTCACCATTTTCCATCAAAATACTGGTAAACTTTTCTCAGGAGAATAAAGAATAGAGTTTTAAAACAGTAAAAAGAAAATACCAATTATTTTGGACAGAAAAACAGAATAAAACCAAGATAATTAACCCATTGCCAGCCTTTAGTTTGCCTGGAGCTGCACTGGGTGAATAAATTTTTCTCCACCTAGTACAGCCTGATTTTCCAAATAATGCCATTAGTGTGAAAAAAGTATAAAAGGCCAGTGATGCACAAACACATATCAGCTAATCAGTGGATAAATAAAACTCAACCACCAAAAGTGAAGCAAAAGCTTCTGTGATGGTTTGTACCATACAAACCATCACAGGTCAGTTAATCCATTAAAAATGCTCCAAAAGGCACTGACAGCATGCACACACGCGACACACACACACACACACATACACACACAGAGTAAAAAGATCACCAGTCATCACAGCCACACCCCAGGTGGATAACAGAAAAATTCAAACCACTCAGAGTTGATATGAAGGGGGAAACCATCAATAGAGAAACTGCATTTTGTACCAGACTGGAAATATGCCTTTTAATGCTGTAAAGTTGGATATTTTAACATATTAGTCTATGGGGTCTGACTCCCTTTGGAAGCAGCCTCAAGTGGCTCCAAGAGGAAAAGTGATTTTTGCCTCATTGGTTTCATGTTTCTGCTCCAGAGGTTGCCACTCACACTGAATGCCTACTTTACATCATATCCTCTAGGAACACTGACTGCTGTTGTATATCAAAGTGAACACATGCTTTACAATCTACTTTGCAATGCAGCAGAGCCCTTATATTTACATTACCTTATAATATGAGAGGAAAAACTATTTTTCCTAAAACTGTCACACAATACAGTAACACACAACAAACAGTAACAAAAACTGAGAATGCACGCAGCACTGCAAAGAACAAAACGGAAGAGAACGAGAACACTTACAGTACCACAGACAATGTGAAAAAGTACACTACAACAACAAAACGCTGCTGGGAATCAGTGGGTATGCAGTCACTGATGACCGTTTAGCCCCAGATTCTCATCGACCTCACACCTAATGCTCTCCCTGGCACTCTTTTGTATCTTACGGTTGTCTTCTCCTTGCTTCACACACACACACACACACACACACACACACACACACACACACACACACACACACACACACACTTATTCCACTTCTTCAATCAGCACACTGAGCGTCGTGGATGTGATGCCTAACGCAATGAAACAATGCTAATATATTTTGGAGAGTAAAACTACTGATCTGACAGAAGGTTCATCTATTTAGCTCACAATGACACACAACACACAGTTGCTCAAATTAGACCCCAACTGATACTGATACCGATATTTGATTTATAAGTCTAATATATCAAACGATAGTCTCAAGAGTTTGAAAAAAAAAAATTTTTTGTGAAGACGTTTCAACTCATATCCAAGAGGCTTCTTCTAAAACCAAAAGGTGGAGTGTGCCAGGTGGGGTTTGTCACCTTTGGAGGCGCTCATTGACCCACTATTAATAATGTGCGTCATCACATGAGCCGGGGTGTGAAAAAAAGGTGTGGGTCATTACCACCAGGGATTTCAGGTGAAAGTGTGAGACCTTGCCCCACACTGTCATGTAACCTATAGGGGTCACCTGAAGTAAGGTGTGTGTGTGTGGGGGGGGGGGGGGGTTCACAGTGGACACAGATGGCTTCTTTTACTCCTCTTTCAAACCATCTATCTTCCTGGTGCAAAATGTGAATGAAAGAGTGTCTTTTATCCTTTAGGTGCAGATGTACAGCTGATATATCAGCTGATAATTTGCTGATTCTGATATATTGGTAACAACTAATACAGCCACCCTCTGCTGCTCCTTTATTCACAATTTAGCAGTTTTTTTGTTTTTTTTTTAAACACCACTACCTTTTCTAATACAACCCCAAAGGGATTTGTGTCTCCTCCCAGGATCACAACAGGGATCTTTTGCTTGTTAGGCATAAACCACTACACTATACACTAATATCGACAAAAAGCTGATATCGGCCAACAATATATTGATGGGGCTCTAGTTCAAATTGCTAGCATTTCCAAAATGTTTTAGCCAAAGATTGAGCATAACTGTCTAAAAAGTATGAAGACTGCTCTTATTGTTATGCACAAAAAAAATGCTGTGAAAGATTTCACAAAATATTTTTTGATAACTTTGACTGTCATTCAAATCAAAGCTACTGTGAAAGACTGGGAGCCTATTCTTTAAAAACAAACAAACAAACAACGCTCCATGGTGTAGCGATGAACACGTTTACCTTATTTACTGAAAGAGCCCCGGTTCAACACCAGAAGGAGACACAAACCAGCGCACTCCTTGTTCTAGTCTCAAGCCTGGATATGAGGGCTGAAAGAGCATCTGGCATAAAAACCTGTGCCAAATGAAACATGTAGATCCACTGGGGGAAATAAGGTAGTGGCCAAGCCAGCTAGCCAGGCTATTGTCAGCTAATAACTACCTAATGACAATGGCCAAATTACTTAAGGCATTCCAGGCAGTCAAAATACCATCATCATCCCATCTTTTAAATGCATTCTGTGGTTTAAAACTGAGACGAGTGGGAATGTTACTGCTTTACTGCCTATCAGACTGCAGCATGTCTGTAGTGGGCTTGACTGGGGTGTTGATTAATGCCACTGATATAAGCTTGGGATGAGATTTCCTGCTTTTAAGCCTCAATTTATAAGAAAATTGTAAAATGCAGTATATCTATTGTTCTGAGGAAGGCATTTTGCACTTAGAAGGTAAATTTAATTTAATATCCCAATCCATTTCAGCTGAGAATGCATCCAGTCAATACGGCCACAACCACCACCACGAAGCTACCGCAGTACACTCCATTAACCCAGACGACTGCCCGGCATTAAGATATATCAGCAAGTGTGGATGACTGTCAGACACCAAGCACTCTTACCAGTCAACCAGCCTGTACATGAATGTCAGAAAAATGTAAAATAGGGGCTGGCCTCAAATTTCCCGCTGACTCGAGGTGGAATAATGATGGATGCCGATAAACCTGTGAAAAACTCAATCTGCCTGCCAGCAAAGCAGTCAGAGAGACAGTCGACCAGTCCAAGCAATTACTGATTCAGCCAGACTGCAGGCTGCATCCACAGTATGTAAGAGAATCCCTCCGGGCGTTTATGGAGTGAAGGTGAGGATGTCAGCAGGCTCCAGCCAGGCAGGCCCCGCAGGTAGGGGACAAACACTGCCTTATTTTCAGTTATGTGACTTAAGGTGATTTTGAATTCTAGGAATAACACCATTTTAAATCAAAGCAGGTGTTGCCTGATACTCTGCAATGACTGCAAGAAACATTAATCCATCTCACCTTTAAGATTTGGTAAGTGATGAAATAGGTGGCTTTCTTCTTCTAGATGAGTGAGCTTCTGTGCTTTTGGATGATATTTGTGGACACAGATGAAGGCTCGCAGCAGGCAGGAAGATAATGATGTACTACTTGGAATGGTGAGCATGAAAGCACCTTGTGTTGACGGTCAGCTAGGCTGCACAACTCCCACTCTGTATTCAGATATCAGAGATGAGCAAAGAGCACTACGGGAAAGGACGGGACTCAGGTGATACACGAACAGATTCTCTGTGATTTTTAAAACATGTACAGTCCCTCGATGCACCACGGGACATGATCTGAGTTCCTGGAAGGAACACGTAGGAGTTGAAATCGAATGAGCAATAATCGTCACTAAAGACCAAACAATATGCAATATTGTTAATAATCAATAAAACATGATATTGGTGGTTATTTTGACTGAGATTTACCACGATCACTGTGATTGCCATTTCCTGCATTATTATCACAGCTAAAATGACCACCATGACCACTAAAGCAATAACTTCAGAGCTCAAAACAAGCATAACTGGTCTACTTGAGCATATGTGACCTGCTGATGTTTGTTCCTCTGAACATGGCAGATTGAGACGAAACAGGACAGACATGACACTAACAGAGATTTTGGGTTATTTTGAAGTGCCCGCTATCATGGAAATCATTTCTCCACCACAAGACAGGAGACTGAACATAGCTCCCCCGAAAACACTCACACAGCACTTACCTCCCCCACCCCCCACAGTCACAGCCTTAGTGCAGTATATCTGATTTTTATACCACTATTAATAATAGAAACAAAATAAAAGGAGCCTCAGTTGAATTCCTGATATATCTGATATATAGCTGTATTTCTGTGGTGCTAGAGGTGTACTGTTCCCTCACAAATCTATTAAATAAAATAAAGAATATCTGTTTTAAAGGACTGACCCTGCACTTCATTCCCAGACAGGAATATGATGGGTGACAGCAGGGTGCTCCCAGAGAGGTTCATACTGTAAAACCTCGTCATCATCACTCATGTTTTTCCTCATTCCCGTCTTCTATTCTCCTCCGTATTGATCGGCCCATTTCTTTCTGTCCCGACTCGTGGGAGATCATGAGCGCGCTGCCTCCTTCTCTGCTACCCTCATAATTTCATTCTTACATTTCACAAAGTCCAAGTAATGCCTCAGCACGGTGCTTCTCGAGTACAATGGACTAGCAAACAACTACGGCACCCTTCTTCACTGGAAAAAGATGCAATTTTTGTAGTTTTGTCTTTTTACAACATTGGATTTTTAATCAAACAGTCACATGATTGAAGTGCAGCTTTAATTCAAGGGGTTTTACAAAGATTTAACATCAACTGTTAGGAATTGCAGCCATTTTTATACACAGCCCCACATTTTCAGAGACTTACATGTATTTGGACAAATTAAGATCATTATAAATATAAAGACTGTTTTAATACAGAAGTCTAGCACCCATGGACATCATTAAATGCCTCCCTTTTCCTCCCTTGAGTTGCTCTGCAAGACCTTTTCTGCAGCTGCCTCCAGTTGCTGCTTGTTTGTGCATTCAGTTTTGTCTTCAGTAGCTGCAAAGCATGCTCTATAGAGATCAGGTGACTGACTTGGCCATTGAAGAATATCCCATTTCTTTGCCTTGAGAAACTCTTGGGTTGTTTTCGCAGTTTGCTTTGGCTCATTATCCCTTTGCACTGTGAAGTGCTGTCAATCAGTTTTGCAGCATTTGGCTGAATCTGAGCAGCGAGTATAGCCCTGAACACCTCACATTTCCTCCCGTTACTCTATCAGCAGTCACATCCTCAATGAACACTATAGTGACCCGGTTCTGTTGGCAGCCACACATACCCATGCCATAAGATCACAGCCACCATGTTTGACAGATGATTTGGTATGCTTTGGGTCATGAGCTGTTCCTCTCCTTCTCCATACATTTATCTTCCCATCATTCTGAAATTTAGGTTTCATCGGGCCAGGGTTATGCAGGCTCTGTTAGATGTTTTCTGGCCATATCTAGTCTGGCCTTGCTGTTCTTGAGTGTAACCAGTGGTTTGCACCTTCCTGTAAACTCTCTGTATTTACATTCATGAAGGCGTCTCTTGATTGTAGATCATGATAATGACACTCCCACCTCTGAGAGTGTTCTTGACTTGGTTAGATGTTGTTTTCATTAACCATGGAAATAATTCTGTCATCATGCACTTTGGTTGTCACCTGTGGTCTTTCAGGCCTTTTGGTATTGCTGAGCTGGTCAGTGCATTTGTTCTTTTTTTAAGAATGAACAAGATTGTTAATTTTTGCCATCTCCCTGATAGGTTCCTTTTGGTTTTTCAGGTTAATGATGGCCTCCGTCGCGTGGATAAACATGTCGTTGGGTGTCATGTTTAAAATTATAGCAGAAAGCTAAAAACAAAACAAAACAAAAAAACAGATATGCCAGTAATGTCTGCTTCACTTGTCATTAAACAGAAAGGGGACACGCTTCACTTGGCCATGAAACTGCTTGTCAGTCAACTGTCCAATTAATTCTGAGCCTCTGAAATGGGGGACTGTTTATAAAAATGGCTTTATCTCCTAAACAGATAATGCAAAGTTATTGTTAAACCCCTTGAATTAAAACTGAAAGTCTGCACTTCGGTCACCTCTTGATTGTTAATATATATATTAATATTTAAAATCCACTGTGGTGGCGTACAGAGGCAAAGAACTACAAAAACTGTGTCTTTGTCCCCCCCCCCCTCCCAAATTAAAGACCTAACTGTATAAAGGTTCTTAAACACATGAAGTTTCTTCTCTGACTCATTCCTCTTTGCTTGGCTGAACCTCTCACCCCACCCCACCCCACACCCACCCACTCAAACCCTTTATTCTGGCAGAAGTACCGTTTCACCCGCGAGAGAAGACGAATCACTAGTCCACCACAGGACTCAAAGGACAGTCGGTCACACTCATATTCACACCCAAAAGGACTTTAGACTTTCCAATGCAGCAAGCTTACACGTCTTTGAACTGTGAAGAAACGTGTAAAAATCATGTAAATCAATTCCATGTGGGCTGACTGCTGATCTTGGACCATAGAGACTGCAGACCAATGAAGGGGGTGGGGGGGGGGTGCACATTAAAAATGCATTGTGTCTTATTAAGGTGCTGGAGAATCAAAGCCAGGGAGCATGTGGTCACACAAGTGTCAAAACTCTATTGGAGGAATAAAACACCCCTGACCCAAAAGATAAGTCCTACCCCTGTATGCTGATGGTAGTAGTGGGGACTGATGTCTAACAGTGTCCAAAATCTGCTATGTCTCTTTGTTTAGGCATATACCTGACACCACTTTTATATTCTTCGCAAAAATATCATCATCACATAAGAAAGATGATCACTCAGAAAAACTCTGAATTTGCAGCGACCCTTCCCTTCAAGGGGACAACTGGACCTGCAATGCCAGCAAAAATTTTCCTCACAGCATAAGAGAGCTCCTTACTGTAGGGGGTCAAAGGTTCAGGTTTTCCTTTGGAGGGAGAAAGAGAGAGAGAGATTCTGTTTTCTCTGCAAACTGGGAATTCAGAGGTCAGAGGTCAGGGTGGAGGCAGGGCACTTACTAAAGATGAACAGTTTTTCATTATGAAGTTATGAAAGCTTCATCCAAAGTTTTCAGCACAGCTCCTCCACGGTGCTTCAAAAGTGTTAAAATGAGAGTGCTGCTTTGAGAACAGCGCACTCCTGACTGTAGACTTAATCTTACCAAATGTCAGTGGTAATAAACTTGAAGGCTGAATATTTTCAACCCCTGAGGTAACCCTTGTCACCACATAATACTGTATCCTGGGATACAGTGGTCAATAATACATGTAACAAAAACACCACATGGACAACCTCCAAAATAAAGAAAGAAAGAAGTCTTTCTGGCCCCTAGTTTTCATTATTCCTGTTACATTAAGTGTGTCACAGGTTAAACCACAGTCGGGGGTTTAACAAATATCTAAAAGCGCACATAATGCATCACATACCTTGAGCAATGGCTATGGACTCGAACCTGTGTAGCTCTCTCAGCAGACAGGTGCGCTCAGACGGATGAAGGCTATAAATAAACTCCTTGGCTCCTCGGGGTGAGTTAAGGGGCTCCATCGGCTCCTTCAGGGGGTGCGTGCCCAGGTGACACCGCTGCACCACCACGGAAACCGGGGGCTCCGAAGCGCACTGCACCGGCGATGCCAGGGAGGGTGTCTGATGGCTTTTGATGCCGGCTCCGGTCAGTCCAGTCCCGGCTCTGAGGGAGAAGGCAGGCCGCAGCACTCTCCGCAAGCAGGGGAGCATCTCTGTGATGGGAAGTAGAGCAATGAGCCGGAAACCTGATGGAGAAGAGCAAGCGACACCGGGCCTGGTTATCACCAGTTTGAACCTGCACTCACCTAAATCACATGATGCGAAGATTTATACAGTCATTTAGCTCCAATCTTCAATAATCACAGCAACAGCGATCGCATGAAAACACCCTATTGTACCCTACAGATAGCCAGGTTTACTTATGAGCAAGCGGTGGGCCTGACAATAACCGACAAACATTATTGACGGGAATATTGATCGGAGCGGATTTAACGGATCTTCTTGGAAACACAATGCAGGAAAAAAGAAAAAGAAAAAGATGCGACAGTTTTCCAACTTGACTTATCGGACTCACCTCAGTCGATGCTCCGCTGTCCCGTCCAACAACCTCCACAGGAAACCTTGAGAACAGAGACGCCGCTGCGGCTCATGCGCTTTCCTATTTTACCGCTGGTAAGATTTTGTAAAGCCCCAAACACTAACAACGAGCTGTAGTGTTTGCACAAAATCACATTTTTGCGAGCCTACACCCCTGTTGGTGTAACCTCTGGCTGACAGGATGGTGCGTGTGAAGCAGAGGGGAGGGCGCTTAAGCGGCCAGCAGCCCCGAAAATATTTTCCAATGGCAGCGCTGCTTTCCTCCGTGCGTAACTATGACGGCACCGCCACACGTACGTGCACCCAGGACTATAAGAACGGTCAGTATATTCATTTTATGCGCCATCATCTCATATATGATTTCTATGTGCATTTATTTGTGTTGCCGCTGTGTGTATTCTCGCGAGGATACATTCTTACTGTGATTTATACCGCGCGTCTGCTGTGACGTTTATAGTGACAGGGGTCTGTGTTTGTCTGCTGGGTGTGTGTACCCATCACTCCCTCCGCTATTATACACGTGGAGCATTTGAATTTTTCAGCCAGACCACACTCCACACTCCGACAAAACACGACACCGTGTGGAAGTTGTCTTAAGAGGAATAAGCTTGGGCCTCAAAGAAAAAGTAGCGTCTGTTACTCGTGCTGTTTCTCGGACTGAGTAAATGAGTTGGACACTGACTGACCGTTTCATTGATAAGTATTTTCAGACCTTCGAGGATGGGTGGAGTAACACAGTACAAAAACAAAAAAAGTGGAAGCTTTGAATCAAGTTTGGGTGTTTAAACTTGGATAAGGGCGGCCCCTGCTGGCCAAAGCAGGCACAACATTTGGGTTAACAACTAAAGAATAGGTTATCCTGTGTCTAATATTTCCCAATTGCTCACAATCTGGCCAATCTTTAGACTTTTCCACATTATTAAGCATCTCTACTTCTTTTGTAGGTACCACACTGGGACCAATGAATCACACGACTCCTTTCAAGCTCAACAATGAGCCTTAAAATTGGTCAGTATGAATGGGACATCCCAGGGTTTGTGTTTCTAGCTGACCAAACTAAATCTGGAGAGGAATTGACTGGTTCTTATATAGCACTTTTCTACTCAAGTGCTTTATACAACATGCTGCATTCACCCATTCATACAAGCACTTTTTTCTACACCTAAGTGCTTTCTACCTGACATTCACACTCCTATGAACACATTGGGTTCAGCATCTTGCCCAAGGATACCTTTGCACGCAGACTGGAGCAGCTAGGAATCAAACTACCTTATGATTAATAGATGCCCTCCTGAGTTACAGCCACCACAATATGTACTGTGACTATGTAATATTAATACAAGTTAAAAAATTTGGGGCCTGATTTTTATTTTTTTTAAAGAATAAAACTTTGCATTAGGAAAGCTCCTTACTGTAGGGGGTCATATTTTCGACACACTTCATATACATACACACTTGCATATTCAAGAAGACATTAAGCCAAAACAAAATTAACATTCTTTATTATATTGCTAAAGCTGTCATAACACAAAAATAACATTTTACCTCCTTAAACAAACTGCATTAAAGCCTCAACTCTACAGGGACAGACAGAGAGATCAACTCTCTTCTGGGGAGGGAAAATAGCTAAAAACTAAACAGACTTAACTATACTTTAAAACTTTCACAAACTATAAACCTCTTATAGGATATACTGACATTTGGCAAATATAATATATATATATTTATGCTAGTAAATTAAATATGGGACTTACAGGTTAATGATACAAGTTTTAGATGAGTGGACGGAAGACAAGTTTGTATGGTGCAATCTGTTTAGCAAACATATCATGGTTGTTGTCAGTCCACTTTCAGTTCAATCTCCAGGAAAAAAAAATACTTTAAACAATTTACAGGGAAAAAAAAGGTTTTGTGTTCCAATTCAGATGGAAATGCACCTTTTTTGACTGAACTAAAGCTGAAGTAGGTGCAGCGCTGCATAATCCCAAAATCTGGACTCATAATACTGTTGAGTCAAAAGCCACGCACGTTTAAACATTTCATTAAAAAAAAAAAGTGCTTTTGTACCATCCTATGTAAATTTATGATGCAAAATATACAGATGTGTGAAATAAGGGACTCATAGCGGGACAGTCATGAACATTTGACTGAAAACGTCAGATAGCACATGCACTGACTGAGGAAGCAGCTCTGCCACGCCGACATTTTATGAGTATAAAAATAGAGACACATCGAGGAGGAAGAAGGCATGTAAAGAATGAGAGAGAAAATAAATTAAACCTGTGTGAGTTCCTGTAGTAGCCATGGTCTCACAGTGATTGAACTGAAATGCAAATCAAATACAGATTCAGTGACACTAACTAGCCTATTTAGCCTATAGTCTAAGGATGGGCCTAGTACCTTATCTTATATGGTGGTTATTATGTGATTTCCTTGTTGATAACTTAATCTGTACATGCTGGACCTATCACCTTTGTCAAAAAACAAAATTAAAGTGGCAGCTGTAAAACTCAGACATTATGGCATTACAAAATATAGTTTTTAAATCTGAAATAATGCTTTAGGTAAAATGTTTAGTTCTCTCTCTTTATTTATAGAGATGCATACTGTGAGACTGATGAGCAATCATTGCAGAGCAGGTCGTATTATGGTCAATAAATGACAAAAAGAAAGAGGTCGTATATTAAGACAAGCCTCTGTGAAGGTTTAATCTGCACCCTCTCAGCATGTGGAGATTGCTGATTAAATGAGTCATAAACTGAGGAAAATAAAACCAATTCCCACTTCGAGACAGTCGGTTACGGCGATCCTTGTATCCTGTTAAAAGATGCGGAACTGACTGATTTTTTTGCACTGCGGAGGAGCAAAGACAGAACACAGAACAAGAAGTGCAGACACTCCTCGGCAACAGAGACGTGCAAAATTATTTACAAACCATGTAAATATTAACCCAGATAAAGAAAAACAAGACATAACTTTAGAGTCTCTTAATGTCACAGCATCAGACACGTGACACTAGTCACACTGCAGTTTCCTACAACTCAGAATGCAACACAAAGTCATTAAGTCATCTCCTTTGCTTTTATTATTTATTTTCTTTAGGAGCTTCCTGTGTTGGTCAGTCCTCCACCCATGGTGGTTCTGAGTATTGACACTCACTGTGTTCAAGTCTTGGAACTGTGAGTGGAGGCTCAGCACCTTTCTACAGCCGTCAGGGAGTGCCTCCAAATAAGCACCGATGCAGTTCAGGAGTTGCCGCGAGCCGCTGAAGCCGTTACTTTTTTAGAGCACCGTTCATATTTCTCTCTCAAGTGTGTGTTGTACCTGCAGAGGTTATTGCCAAGTCATTAACAGTAAGAATGCTTATTCACCACAATGGTACAATGCCCTCCCAAAACACTGAGTGTGTGTACAAATGACGTATAGTGTTTTTATCTTTTTCGATCAGAGGAGGTATACACATTGTCGTTGTCCAGCCCAGTCAGGGAGAAGACTGGATATGTGTCTGTGTGTGAAGTAATGAGTGATCAGTGTAGTGCTACTTATTAACAAAAACACATCCTGTGTTTTACACTGCTGTTATACATCTGTGGGCCTGGATTTACAACTTAGCCAAGGATTAAGCCCAACTGCGTTTGTTTTAAGTGTAAACCAATATTTTAATTAACCTTGTTTTATACAATTTCTGAGGTCATAAGCCCAGTAAAGACAATATCTATTGTCTTTTTTTTTTTTTTTTGAGTGATTGTAAATGGTGTTTCTAGTAGGGATTTACACAGATGATAAGTTAGTAGATACAACTGATTTCTCATAGTGGCTTAAGAAACCTTTTTAATTTAGCACACTGCATTTCTAATCATCAACTTTTTTGATCTAATTTACAAATGAGGTCACGTGTCTCCTGCGACCTTTGCCTAATCACGCAATGCGTGGTGCAGAGCGATCGTTGGTCAAGGTTCTCTTGAGCTTGACTCCTTTACGGATGGCCACCAGCATGTCTCCTTCTTCTTGTTCTCCTGACTCATCTCCACTTCCCCCCTGTCTGAGCTCACTCTGAAGGTGCTGCTGGCTCAGCTGGTTGGATAGACTGGGAGGGTTAGTTGTGGCCTGCCCGCTCCAGGACGCCATGGGTAACGTGCCGGGATCCTCCCCTCCTCCAAATGTTGGAGAACTGGGAGATTCTTCTCTGCCTCCCATCTCCTCTACACTCCTGTTCCCATTAACAGCTCCTGGCATATCAGGCACCGTGGGGATCTTTACGGGAACAACAGGAGTGCGAATAGGAATGGGGCCTGTGCCTGTAACAGAGCCTGAACGACGGGCAGAAGGTTTCGAGGAAGGTGTGCGGCGAATTGTGGCAACTCCAGGGGTGACAATAACTGGACCATGGCCTGTAGAATAGGGAAGAGAGGCATTTTGGGAACTGGTTCCAGAATAAAATCCTTGACCAAAACATGACCCTGTAGTGATACAAGACAAATAATCAATTTAGCCATTTTGCAAAGAGATATGACGTGTTCTGTGAATGATACAAAAGCTTTTTGTTATTCACTGATATTAAAGAAGATAATGGAGAATAAAAAGAGAAAGAAAAAAATTTTAATTCAAAGAAGAAAATGAGTCATATGATATGACCATACAACATTAAAAAAGTAGCCAAAACAGACTAAGGTGCACATAAACATGTACCTGTAGGGGTAGGGGGATACTGTGTAGTAGGAGTAGATGGATAGGCGCCTGTGTGGATTGGTGTGGAGGGATAAGGCCCTGTGTGGTAGGCCCCAGGGCCAGGATAAGGAGCCTGACTGCTGGGGAGGCCAGCTGTGGAGGCTGGCCGTTTGGCCTGGAACATACGTCTGTAAGACTGAGTGATATCACTGTTTCTGGGGATGGTGGAGGACTTATCAAAGTCAGACTGCTGCTGCTCAGACTCTGGGTCTCCAGCCATTGAGAAATAGTCGTAGTCTGACACTGGAATGAAACAAAGAAATTAAGAGTGCACACAACCAGGCACACACTGTATATTATGATACTATAGGACTGAAAAGGAGCAGTAAACTTATAAGTGTTACCTTGTGACGGTATAGTATCTTCAGAGCAGCAGGGTGTGTTGGTCTGTGTGCTGTAGCCACTGGAGCACTGGATAGAGTCTCTACTAGACCTCTGGGTGTCCAGCTCCAGACCTCTGGATAAGGCCAGAGTCAGTTCATCCTGGGCCTCAATATCCCCTGGAACCTGGACAAAAGCAGATGCAATCAACCAACAAACCAAAAAAAAAAAAGACAAAACAAAACATTTAGTAACAATCTGAACATTTGCCTGGAACCAGTCAGGTACAATTCATTAAAGTCATTAAAGTTATTAGATTCAACCCATTAAAGTCATTAAATGGGGACATTAGTGTTGGGAGGCTATTCATATCATCTGAATTTCAGGACACAAACATTGGCCTGCAAGTAGTTTAATGTGGGTTCACCTAAAAGTCATGCATCACAGTTGGCAATAAATGTAGACTGACCTACGTTAATACACTTCATGAGTTAGCAGCAGAAAGGTATAACTGAATCAGAGAGCAATTTTTGTTTGGCTAGAGCTTAGAAAATTACAACAGCTGTCAAGCATTAGGGATCTCAGTTGAAATCACATGGTGCTTCTAGGCATGTAACGGCATAAAAAAATAAAAGCAAGGGAATCAAAGTCAATAAACAGTTCATGGAGACCACACAGTAGCGCTAAGTCTAGCAGCAAAATTCTGACAAGTTGCTATTATTAACAGTAACAGTGTGTTTTTGTCCCCAGAGATTAACAAAAGAAGAGCTAAAGACCGGGCTAAACAGTAAACAGAGAAGTGTGAGCATGAGTTCTTAATTAAGAAAAATGTGACACTGAGAGACCAAACAACCAAAAGAATATTTGGCTGAAGCCTGATTGGCTAACTAACTAACACCATGCTTGTTTAATTAGTTTACAAAAAGTGTAATTAAGCAGATGATCCAATTCAAAATAATTTCCAGACTGTAAGAGCTGCTGCGTCTCACAGACGCAGAGAGACGTAGACTAAAACTGACCCTGACAGCTGCAGGTGTATTCCTGTTCTTCTCTTGCACTAATGCTGATTGGCTTGGTGTTTGTTGTGCAGCTGGAGCTGGTGCTGAGGTCTGGGCAGAGGGAGGGCTGTTATCACTGTTCATACTCCCATTACTGTCCATCACAGCCGGAGTATCCTTGTCTTTCTTCCTCCGTAGTGTGTTGACCATAGGCTGGTCATAAGGCCCGGGCTTTGCCCAGTCCTGTTTGGGGAGGGGGACACATGCAGATGTCAGTACTGGATGTTCATGCTACATATTTCTCTGATGTGCTTCTTATCAGCATCCATTTGCCCCTCTTTACTTGACTTCTCATTTCTGAACTCAACCAAAGCAGAAAAGAAGCATAAAATAATAATGTTCATTGCTTGTGTGCACAAACTGTGGACAAGGAGGATGGCAATATGTCGACCATCAACTCAGAGGAGATGAACAAACCTTCCAGCTGGGGACTCGTGATGAAGGCATCATCGGGGAACCCAATGTGCAGTAGGGAGGGTAGTCTGGCAGCAAGGCTGATGCAGGACGTGACCATGAACGAGTGGGGCAGGAGGTGGAGGTTGAGGAGGAAGGAGGGAAGAAGGGGAAGGCAGTGCTTGACATTGAGCCCAAACTTCCCCCGTTGCTATGCAGATACGGGGAACTGCCTGGGCTGTAGTGGTCGAAACCATTGGACAACTGGTTGTGTGCATGCCGGTGGGGGGAGGGATGAGAACAGAAAAGAGACAAACAAATGTGTAATGGTATAAATCATTTAAATGATAAACAGTGGAAAAGAAAACAACATAACTGAGGATAAATCATGTAGAGGAACCCAAAAAAATATACTGATCACATCAACACAGGAGAAATGAAGTGCTCATGAATGCTGAAATGAATGAAAACTGGAGATGCACATACAGGGGAGTAGCTTTTGATTACACTGAAGTTGATGCCATACACACCCAAGTTTAGTATAAGGAAAGTGCACTGTGTATCTAATGCTTATAAGGTTCATGGTGGATGAGTGTTTATCACCTTGTCAGTAGTGTGCTGAGGTGCAGTAGTAGCAGCTAGTGAAGAAGGGGAGCTGCAGTCACTGTGCAGCAGCCCAGTCTCTGACATCTCAGAGGAGCTGGAAATGGGACAAGCCTGGGACAGCAAGGGCAGCAGCAAACAGGCAGCGACACAAGACCAGAAGGAGAGAGAAGGTGTAAAAGGAGGGAAGAAATTGAAACAGACATGTAAAAGGAAAGAATCACAAGACAGACATGTCAGCAGGCACGGAGAAAGAAGCAGAGAGAAGCAGTTTGTTAAGACAGCTGAGGCAACTTTTCCACTTTTCTCAGCAGTTAGTGAAGTGTACAGCCAAATGACTGCAGAAGAGGTGGACTGGGAGTCAAACAAGCAATAAATGCATGGACATCAGCAGTGCGATGTTAGGTGCTAGAGGCTGGAAGCACAAAGTTCTTCGTGATCTGTAAAGTGTGAACCATGAGGCTGTTCTCTTTCAAACTCTTTCAGCTACTGTAACTACACCAAGAATGAGGCAATGAGAAGGCTGATTCCCAGGACTGTACTGTAAATGGGTCAGGGATCGACTTGCCAAACCACATTCAGTGCATCATAAAAACTTGGAGCCTAACTATACCAATGTGTTCTGGACAGGGGAACTCTGGTTGCTGGCATGCCAAGACAACATCAACTAGAGCAGCTGCTCTCATGGTTGATCTCAAACCACGGAGCCCACACAGACAATCCCCTGGACTATCTCGCTGACGATTAGATAAAAGTGACAGACTGAGACCTGCTGATAGAGACATGCTCTTAGCGACTGTAAAACATAATGTTGATGCTGTAACATGCAATTTTACTGTAATTCATTTAATGAAAATACAATACAAACCACAGTCTGTCACAGCGGTTGACTTTTTAATAGCAGGATGGGCCTGACCCGTCTTGCCCTGGGCTAGAATGGAGGCAGACTAATTTCCTTCATATTTATGCTATAATAATAGCAGTGAAATGACTTCACTATATATCACACACACACACACACACACACACACACGCACTCACTCACTCACTTACTGCTGCCAGCTAACTGTCTCTCATAGTCATGAGGGAGCTGGATCCAGAATTATGGTCAATTGTGGGCACATGAGGGGTTTCTTCTTACCTTTTTTTCAGCTGGCAGGGGCGAGGATGACTTGGATGATGTGTATTGGTCTTGTGATGAGGAAATGAAGCCTGAGTCGTGGGAGGAGATGCTAGGAAGCCGAGCTGGGGTCTGCTGGGGTAGCGTGGAGCTGCGGTATCGATGGCGAGGGTGATGGTGGTGGAAGAGGTGGTGTGAGGAAGAGGAGGAAGAAGAGGAGGAAGGAGAATGAGAGTGAGAGCCACTGGATCCCCTGGAGTCACTACTGTTAACGCTGTTCAGACTACTGTGAAAGGGGAAGGAGCAAGGGATGAGGGTAAAGAGAATCAAGTGCACCCAAAGACAGTTTGGATTGAAGGAGGAGGATGATTGGTTAAGGAGGAGATAAAAGGGGTACAGGGTCACATAAAGGCAAAGGTTTTGGGGGGGGGGGGGGGTGGAAGAGACATGGTGGGAAACAATTAACACACCACACTAAGATGCAGCAGGCAGTGAATGAGGGCAATCCCATCAAAACAATTAACACAAACCAACTTAAGAGGAGTGAAATCATAATGACAATAATTACAGGCAGGATTTATGCAAGCTTTTTGTAAATATTCACACAAAACCCATCATGAAAAACAAAAACAGAATAAACAGTGGGGGTTAATTACTCTATGACTTCCATATTGCAAGATCTGTCTAATGAAAAATACAGTGTGAAGCACATTATGACAATAAAACGCCTAGATAAAAATGAATCCTGTAACCAGCTCAAGCTACTACTCATGCACCACCTCATAAAGTGTAAAGTACCAGTCAAAAGTTCGAACACCCTTACCCATTCAAATTAATGGGTAAGTGCGTCCAAACATCTGGTACTTTATATGCATTAACAAAGTTCCCAAAATCATAAAATTATAACCACAAAGCATCAAAATTATAACAGCTCAGGCTTTACACTATCTATCACGTGAAAATGCTGTGTCTGAGAAAAACCTGCAGTTTTTTGGGGTGTTTTTTTGGCCTGAAAGTCCTGCATTGTTACCATATAGCAGGAAATGATGGCCTAACATGTAATTTAAAGTTTTGGTTCAATCATCACACCCACAACCCTGAAATAGATTTAAGCACATTTTAAAGGAAAAGATGCAAAGCAATACACAACCCAGGCATTAGACTTATTTCCTTAAACCAAAACGGCTCTGGAAAACAAATTACTGGAAGACACACAAAAAGCAGGAAGGACAGAGTGAAGAAGACAATATGTGAACAGCTAAAAATCAGTAGCTGTTTTTTTTTTACATCTCTCTTATAAGGATCCATTTTTCACTAAACAAAATGATAACAAAACATATCTTTAGGCAACAATATAGATTTTGTCATACTGACCACTAGGTGGCAGACAAAGTTTAAGCAACGCCAGTAAATCACTAAGCTCCTAGTTTAAAAACCCTTTATATTGATTCAGTCATCCCCCAAGCAGATTCATAAGCATTGATAGTCCAAATGACAGATTTGCATGTTTTTAATAGATCTTGCATGTATACATAGCATGTTGTTATAAAAGTCTGGAATCTCTTAACTTGAGGAGACAGTACACAGTTCCATGTCTTTCATCAGTTTACGGAAACCGGTGACAAATATAAGTGGAATAATTAAATTTTCCAAATTCAATTTTCAGCTAAAGTGAACTGCTAAATGGGTGCAGCAGATTAATGTGTACTTAAAAAAACCATGCCTCTATTTTACTTATTTGAGGCCGGTAGGCTTGTCGTTTGAGGCTGCAGACTTGTCTTATGAGCCTACCTGCACATGCTAGATTTCCTGGACATGGTGGTGCTGGGGGATGAGGGTGGAGTTTGATATGACCAACCATAGTCCGAGCCCTTCAAGTCCAAGATCACCTGAAAGGGAGAAAATTATTAGTCATGCTTTTTAGAGTTAAGAAAGGCACTAAACAAAATTTTTTTTAAAAAAGCACAAAAATACATGATGAGCGAGTCTTTCTGGGTGCATTATAGTACTGTCGGATTTATCTTTAGTGTTCTTCCTCACCTGTTCACTAGCAGGAGGAAGCTTATGTGGGTCTGAGGTCAAGGCTTTGAGGTCATCAGAGATGGTCTGGAGGTGGGTAACCTCTCCCAACATAGAAATCTCCTCATCCTACAAGAGACAGGATATTCACACCTAATCAGTTTACACACCAGGAAAAAAAGTCATCATATTTCAATCTGTAGCATTAAAAAAAAAAAAAAAGCTTAAATGTGAGTGTCTTAAAAGAAAAAGAAAACTGAATTGTTTCTATCCGGACTGTGGGAGGTAAAAAGCACAGACACAGTGGACTTACTACATTTTTTTGTTGCTCTCTCTGAGTGATTGCCCAAGGACCATTTCTCTTTTCTCTCCTGCTGCTATACTCACCACTATAGGCCGCAGCATGGCAACAAAACAGCAAAATCTCTGTCTCTCCTCTATGAGAGCCTTCCTCAGGGCCTGCTTCTCCGTCTCTTCCAGCAGAATGTATTTGTCACTGACATCCTGCATGGCGCTGTCCAACTGGGGTTGGATATCACCCCGACCTTGGAAAAAAAAAAAAAGGGGACACAAACACATACAGGAAAAAAGAAATACGTCAATAGAGGAATATAAAAATGAGATCAGAGATGCCATAAATTTGACCGCTTAAGCAGGAAAAACAATATTTAACTTTTTCATCCTTCATACCACAGATATAAAAAAAAAAAAGTTACCCTAGTTCAACATGCATGAATACTCTCAGACACTATGATCATGTAGCAGTGACTGAACATTCAGTGGTTTTTGGCATTTCTGATTTCCATTACTTCTTTCTGATGTGAGCTTGAACTACTGCTCTGCATGTTATCTTTTTACTGTGGACACCGCTCGTCATCTGAATTTTTTCACTATTCAGCATAAAGAGACGGCATAACTCTTGACATTCAAGTTTCGCTCAGTGTCAAATTTTCCAATTGTTGATTAACTTTTGTTCAGAAGTGGCAAAACAAATTATCAACCTCGGGCTAAGCTTTTGCATGTCTTGGAAAACTTCCCATCTGTTATGCTGAGATAGATGAAAGTGAGTGCCATTCTGACTATCTTTCCACTGCCCTTTGTCAAACATTCAATTCCTTTGAATTTCTGGAATGTGTTACGAGAGACTCCGTGTGCATCGGCTTTCATGATGACAAAAGTCCAGGGTATCTACAGAACCATCTGATCCTTGTGCTGTGTTTTATTACGCATATGTAAATCCAGGAATGTCTGAGGACATTTACAGTCCCGAGATTATAGTGTTATTCAGCACTTTGTGTCCTCATAGTGTTTGTTTAGAAATTTTATGTGTTTGATTTTTAGAGAGGATACCCTGAAGTCAAATCAAGTCCTCCTGAATTCTCTGAGGAGCCAGGAAGGCTGACGACTACCCAACATCGGGCCTCAAGGCATTATCTAACCACTTAAAGTACACTTACACACATACATAAATATATACACAGAGTTTTAACTTTGATACTCAAGGTTAAGCCCACATTGAACAAGTCTGTGGTCTCTTTGTCTACTCTTGTGTCTGGGCAAAGATAACAAGCCAGAGTCCTTCGTTGACATTTGACATGAGGCCCTTTATCATGCAAATAAGTACCAGAGAAACACAGAGATGGAGTCACACAGGTAAATCATCCTCATTTCTAATGTAAAACCTACTGTAAGGATGGGCACTTTATCCTGAGGACAAACAAGCTTTTTCCTCTTGGGGATGTCAGTGCAGTTGATGCATTTTTAACAGGATATAGCAGCAGGAAGATATGTTTTAACAATTAACACTGGCTCACAAATACCAGCAAATATCAACACTACAAAAATAAATAGCAGCTTGTGTCAGTAATGAATGTTTACAAAAGACAAGAGACAAGACAAAATAAGTTCCCATATGAAGGGAATCCATTTACTAAGTTAAGGCAGTGAGTTTAACACTGGGCTCTGTGGTATGTGAGTTATGTGTGCGTTTATGGCAGCTAAGAAGTAAATTTACTGTAAAAGCTGGACTGGAAAGTCCACACTGCAGTTTCAGTTTCAGTTTCATATATATCATCCAAATGCAACTTTTGCAGCAAACCAGGGTACAATTATAACATACAAGGCTTTGTGGAAAGCTGGCTATATGAATGAACTTTAAAGGGCTAAGACAGGCCTCACTCATTAGTCTGGTTTCCATTGCAGGACTGAACTCATTATAATCATGTCCCTGCAGGGAAAATCTTATTCCTCCTTTAAGGCAAAAGCCAAGGAGGAGTCATGTGATCAGTGCTGTGTGTCTGTCCCTTGGGAATAACGTGCAAAAACTACAAAAAGCAAATTACATGAGATGTAGTGGAGTGGTGGAGCACGGGCATCTGGTCTGATATGAATCCAAATACCTTTTTTTTTTTTTTTTAATTGCAATGTCGGGCACTCTCAAACATTATTTGAGTGTGGCCAATAATTATTTAAAGGTAATACAAAAAAACAAAAACAAACCAAAAAACCAAAAAATATCACATGTATCTATAAAGTAAAACTTCTTTTAATAGTTGAATCTAAAAAAATAAATAAAAGCAAACTCTTTCATGGGAAAATACCCTCCACATGCCATGATCACAAAAGATGCTCTAAGTGAATGTAGGCTCTGTTGTTAATACTCACTCATGTGCAGTATGTCACACACAGTTAAGAAATATTCTTATTGCATTGTATCCATGTTTTCCTTAACTCTGTTTTGGGACTAAGTAAACTTCAGGTTTCAGTTGGCCTCAGTGTAGAAGAAATAGCATTTCAACCCCAAAAGCCTGTGGTGTCTCCTCAGCATGCAGGAAAATGAAGGCGCACACTGAAGCACTGGGAGACTGTTTTCTCAACATAACCGATGTGGTTTTGGAGAGATACTACTGTAAGCTGACGTACTTCGTCTGAAACAGATGGAAAGCCAAATATTTTCTTTGTTGCCGTTTTTTTTTAGTGCTCACGATTAGCTCGAGTAGTACTTCTAATTCGGCTTCTGTTAACAGTCGACCTTTTAAAAAGCACTCACTCAATTACATGAACAGTGTAAAAGTTGTAATGTACTAATTGGTTTATAAGTTTAGAAGTATGAGGTGCCAATTCCAAACATGCTTATAATAGCTCTCATGGACTGACTAACCCCCAAACAGGTACTTATTATTAACATGGACATGGACTGTAAACTATATAATAACTGTACTTTTAATATTCAACCAGGAACCATATCTATTTCTTAATAATATAAGGAGCTTAAAACAGATATTAAAGTTGACGTAAAAGATGTTGCCACCCACACACAGTGACACAAGTGTGTGGCCACAATTCAATTCACGAGCATACTGAATGAATGACTGGCATGAAATGACAGCTATGGTAAGAAGAGCGATTGTTATTTCTGAACTTAAGCTTTTGTTGTATTACACCTTGGGTTTTTCTACATTCCTAGTCTCTGTGCAGCTGTGTGGATGACAAGGTTCTGATAGCTACTTTCTATTTCCCTTCAACCACAGAAAACCACTAAGGTACAATAAAGATCTGTAGTCACTGACCACATACTACAATGTACTTCAGCACCATTTTTAATGTTCAATTAGACAACTGGTGTTTTAAAACAAAAAAAGAGAGACAGACAAATAGTGTGACTGTAAAAATTCACAGGGTTATATAAATAAGTAGCATAAATAGTAGCCGCCTCATTAGGTACACCTGTTTAACTGTGTATTAATGCAAAACTCTAATCAGCCAATCATATGGCAGCAGCTCAGTGCATTCAGGCCAGTAGACATGGTCAAGAAGACCTGCTGACGTTCAAACAAAGCATCAGAATGGGGAAGAAAGGTGATTTAACTGACTTTGAGCAATGCATGGTTAATGGTGCCAAATTGGCTGGTCTGAGTATTTCAAGAACTGCTGATCTACTGGGATTTTCCCACAAAACCATCTCTAGGGTTTACAGAGAATGGTCCAAAGAAGAGAAAATATCCAGTGAGCAGCAGGTCTTTGAGGTGAAAAAGCTGTCTAAATGTCTGAGGTCAGAGATGCCAATCCTGTCAGCCAAGAACAGAAAAATTAAACACTAGAAGATTGGTAAACATTGCCTGGTCTGACGAGTCTCGATTTTTGCTGTGATATTTGGATGCTAGGGTCAGAATTTGGTGTAAACAACATAAAAGCATGAATGCATCCTGCCTTGTATCAACGGTTCAGGCTGGTTGTGGTGAAATATGTGTGGGGGATATTTTATTGGCACATTTTGGGTGCCTTAGTACCAGCTCAACATTGTCTGAATGCCACAGTCTATGTGAGTATTGTTTCTGACCATGTCCATCCCTTTATGACCACAGCATACCTATCTTCTGATGGCTGCTTCCAGCAGGATAACACACCATGTCACAAAGCTCATATCATCTTAAACTAGTTCACCAGATCACAATCCAGTAGAGCACATTTGGGATGTGGTGGAATGAAAGATTCACATCATGGATGTGCAGCCAACAAACGTGTGTGATAATATCAAGTCAATATGGACCAAAATCTCTGAGGAATGTTTCCAGCACATTGTTGAATCTGTGCCACGAAGAATTAAGGCTGTTCTGAAGGTAAAAGGGAATTCCAACCCGGTACTACCAAGGTGGAATTAATGAAGTGTCCAGCAACTGTTTTTAGAATTTATCCTTTGATTAGCAATACCAGGTTGTACAAATGAGTAAAACTAAACGTAAATCATCCTAAAGACTCAAGAATTGTACCTTTCCCCCTTTTCTTTTTTGTTTTTTGCTGCTTTATAGTTGTTTTGAGTTGTTTGAATCAAGGGGTTGAAGTGGCCCACAGTTGGTGCACATGTAGATACATGTGCACACTCAAAATGAGATTAACTGCTTCAGCTTTCACAAGGCCAATGATTACATTAGGGCGCAGTCACACAGGCTGTTTCTTGGAATGCCCAGGGTCTCAGGTCAGAAAAACACCCTCACAAGATACATATCAAACTTCAGATATCGACTCACCAACACAAGCAGACAGATTGTTATATCTGATAGTAAATGGAGTGGTCTTCTTTCAGTGTAGTATAAGTCAGGTATAAAGAAGTAAAGCTAGTTAAGGTTATCTTTGCTCGCATCATTGGGGAAGTCTCCAAAATTTCTAAATGGAAGATGCCAGTCTACAAATAGCAATACATTTGTAATTAATATGGAATATTAAAGGGTGGTTAGAGGCATTTCTTTCAAAGTGCTATTTTCAAATGAAAGCTGTAAACCTGCTGTATAAAAACATCATGTTGGCTGTTTCTGTAGTTGCTATGACAGAAACTTTGCCTACAATTCAAAATAGCCCATAAATGTAATTAAATGCAAAGTTAAGACGATTACCAACATGGACAACAAAACAAAGACAAAGTAAAGGAGGCAGCAACATAAAGAGGGAACCTTGGTTTCTGTGCCCCTGAGGATAAAAAAAAAAACAAACGTGCCAATGTGTTGTGGCAACCACAGACTGTAAACAAGACCTGTGGGGGAAAAAAATGAGCATGCAAATACTTAGTAGCATTTAATAGTATTACACATAATTAATATTTGCATTAAAAATATCTATGGTGCCTATTTCACAAGACAACCAAGACGCTTGGTTAAGCATTATGGCGTAAGCAAAAGTATGGACAGTGTGTCTATTCCACAAGCTGACTTACCTAGATTATCAGCTGCAGTGCAGCATAAGGAGAGGGATGTATCAGAACCACATGGGGACAAGGACAGGAAAAAGATCCAAGTCAAATGAAGGGAACACCAGAACTAAATACTAATCATCACATAAATGTGGAGCACTGTGTGTGTGAATGGAATCTTTAGCATTTTGGAAATCTGAGAAAAAGGTAAAACTAAAACAATGCATCCGTATGTTTGTGTGTGTTTTTAAGTTATACTCTTAATAAATGCTGTCCACTCTGTAAGAGATGATAGTGTTACTGATACATTAAGTATGAAGAATTACTGACATGTTGATGGACCTTCACTAGAAAACTAAATTTGTTTGGCTATTTCTTCCTTTGTTACTAGGACAGTGGTTGATGTGTCAGTGAACTTAAAGTCATCAAGACAATCTCTTTATTTTGCTGGACATGTTTCACAGATTAAAAGCTATATTCTGAAGCTAAATCTAGTCCATAGTGAGAAGAATTGCTGACTTTCTTTGGCTTAAGTTCTTTGTACCAGTCATCCACTGATTTAAAAATGAACTAGCAATATCCCCAAAGATACTGAAAGGATATCGGACTAATTCCTTTTTTGTGTATGGTATTTTTTTCTAGGTAGGTGAATGTGTATGTAGAACCTGAGCCAGAGAACGGCACAGGGAAACAGCCCCTACCCTGTGAGGGAGTGTTTACCAAGTAAGGTAATGTTTAGCCTTAGTAGAGCTGCACAACTAAATCAGTAGGGACAAACTTCTACACCCATCACCGGTGTCTAATGAAAAACTCACACATACGAGTCGGACAGTTTCCTATTTGAAAAAAGAAACCTTTTCTTCACAAGTTGTTTCTTCAGCCTAAGACATGAGAAGGGTTGTTTTATGTTTAAAATAATTTTAATTTAGTCCTGAATGTAAATTTTCAACTACCAAAGTCTAGATATAAAGCTGAAGTGGAATGTCTTGTGTTTTTCTTCTAGCCTTATGTGTCTTTTGTGTTAACTGTTTTATTTTTTTTAACTTAGCATCCCAGAACACAGATGACTGAGGTCAATGAAAAAACAGTTTCTTTTAGCTTTTTCTTTTTTTTAGCATGAAGATAATGAGTTAGTTTATATTGTGTGGTGTGTAGCGCATTTACTGTTCCACAGTTACAAGAATAATTATTAACTGCATTTAAGGTAAAATTATATATATAAAGAAAATTTACCTTTCTTTGCTTTCTTCTGAAGTTTCAGTGTGTCCGAGGACTTCTTCTTAATTTCCTGCCGAGCTCTTTTGTACTCTGGTTCAAATGGAGAAGATTAAAAAAGATCAACTAACTGTTTTAAGGTAGTTTTCCCATATTACGTGAGGCAGAAGGGGAAAAAAAATAATGACACGCTCAAAATAATTCTGTGTTTAAGGCCTTAAAAACATGTAATCTGCTAAATCTAACGCAGCGTGAATAGAGCTGAAGAATTGACAACACTGCTTTTTGTGTTTTTCTACAATGACCCACCTTTTGCATGGTCCTTGTCCAAAGTGTTGACTCCTCTTTTCCACTCCTCCATCTGTTCTTGCAGAGGGTTGATCAGATCCTCGAGGAAGCCCCTGTAAAAACAGCACATTGCTCACTCCTGATCTAAGGTCAGCCTGATCAGTTACACCACATTTCATCATGTACATTAAGTATTTGGACCAGGACACTTTTATTCTTCAGGGTCTGTGCTTCAGCACAGTCAGTTTGAAAGTGAATAGAACCCACGTTTTAGATTTAATTGGAATAGGTTTACATTAATACAGAAATAACTGTGTGCAAAGTGCCAGAGTATACCTGCCTTCCAATTAAAGCTGCAGATAGACTGTCAGACATAAAACTCGTTATGTCTGGTTTTTCTTTCTGTTTATATGGCGTAAAATTTTGTGTCAATCATTAACAGGCAGAGAGAGGGAAAAACAGTGAGGGAAAAAAAAGCCAGACTGTCACAGGAGGAAGTAAGAAGCTTGGGCAGTTATATCTGTCAATCATTACCCAACCATGCTCATCTTCCAAGATGTATCTGTGAGTGTGAGAGGTGGACAGCTGCAGTCTTAGTGCATGAAACTAAAATTAGACTATTCCTGCTTGCAGACATTTCTTAAAAGTCTGTGTGTGTGTGTGTGTGTGTGTGTGTGTGTGTGTGTGTGTGTGAGAGAGAGATGGTGTTGGTGGTGGCGGGGTGGGGTGGGGGTTGGTAATCACAACCCCTCTGTGTGCAACTACTACTATGGAGATCCGAGTGGAATCTCTACTGAAATGCCAGCCGAAATTAGAGACCCCCTTGTCTGTGTAGAGAGAGAGAGAGAGAGAGAGAGAGAGAGAGAGAGAGAGAGAGAGTGAGAGAGAGTGTGTGTGTGTGTGTGTGTGTGTGTGTGTGAGAGAGAGAGACAGACGTGGTGTGTACATCTCTACAGAGACATTACAGATGCATATACTGCCAGACAAATAGTCTCTTTCCCAGCATTCCATTTCACCCCCCCCCCCCACACACACACAAAATGTCAAAACATGGTGGGCATGGTGTGGAGACAATTGAATTACAAACCATTTTATTGGAACTACATGGCAAGGATGACAACGTGGGTCAAAGTACATTAACTGAGTTATTAATACAGGAAACAGTGCAAAGGGAAATAAAAAGAAAGAATAATTTACCTTCGTGAGTTTTGATCTCACCTCAAAGCACTGTTTGAGTGTTGTTGACACATTTTGATAGTACTGTGGTTGAAAATAAGTGAAGGAAGATAAAACAGCACAGTAATATACAGGACTATGCGTAGTGTTCCTTACATGGAGAACTGTTTGAGTTTAGCCTCAATGCTGCGATGTCTCATACACATCCTGGTCAATGCTGATCCAATGTCTCTTGTGCCACCTGAAAGATAGAAAAGAAGACAAGAAAATTCACATTATAATTGTGAAACTCATTCATAAAAGTGAACAAACCAGAGATATTTACCAGTATCAGCTTATCAGTAAAGACATAACATAAAAAATGACACCCACTTCCCACCAATTTAATTATTTAAGAGTAGACGGATGGATGGATGGATAGATGGATGGATGGATGAAATGACAAGATTGGGACAGAAACAAGAAAATGCAAAAAGGAAACAATATACACTGATATTCTGATTCTTATTGGTAATTTTCTGTAGTTTTCCCATACTATAATGCCTGTGAAACTAAAAAAAATAAAAAATTCCATCTGTGCCATATTCCCATTAGCCACATATGAACTGGCATCCAAAAGTTTGAGATTTGCAATAATTTGCTTAAGATTGAGTCATATTATAATGACATCAGGACTGAAGCAGGATCATTTAGCAGGACCACTAATTATATGTGTAACAGGAGAAAACCCTTTAGCACAGAGCAACAACAACAAAAAAAGCAGTCCCGGGTCTTTAAAACAGATACATTTTAATGTCCTAATTATTCATTTTTACTGTGAAGAGATGCAAATGAACTCCACTGTCCTTCCTGAAGGTTGCTGTAAATCTATTAATTACAATATACTGCGCAGAAAGCAACTGCTGCTGCTGATGAAATAACCTTGTATACTAGAGTGAGAGGGATTTCACTGAAAAGGCAATATGCACATGAATCTACACTCAAACCTACACTTCCTCAGAAAATTGTCAAAACTGAGTTATTAAATACTTATTATCCCTGAATATTGTATATTTAGGGGTAAAATGCTTGGGGCTAAAATCTGTTTCCTTTAGGCTGACTGGCTGTCCACTGCAAGACTTCAGGCTGGCCAGCTAGGCAGGGACCTGACGCTGATTGACAGAGCTATTGTCTGACTGCTCAGTATGACTACCTGCTTTCTCTGTGGGGCTACTGTGAGTATGTCTATGTCAGTGTGTGCGTGACAGAGGGAAGTTAGGGGGAAGAAAGATCTTGCACGAAACTGTGCAAAGTTATCGTGATACTGTCTATGTGAGCATGGGTTCTGTGTGTGTCTGTGTGCAAGACTGTGATAATCTGATGTGAAGTGTGAATCCCCTCCAACAGAGCAAGCCATTCTGCTGTCAGCACAGTCCTTACCGCATGCAGAGACACACACAGAGCTGTCACTCACTCACACATTTACAGAACTGTCTTTGACTTTTAACCCCTGTACAAAACACAGGTCCTCCAACACTAACACAAAAGTGAAAGAAAGAAACCCTTTAACTATAATTTGATTAAGACAATTTTGAAATTTTGTCAACTGCAATTCAGGCTCATCAGCATCTTGTGTGAGGTTATTTTATTTTTAGAGATACCTGGTGTGAACTGTGTATCTCAGATTAAGCTAGAGTGGGAAAATGCTGGGGCCAAAATGATTATTCTTTGGAACTGCTGATTAATTTAGGGTCTAAATTCAATTATTAATAATAATGAATAATAAAGTGGTAAGAAAAGTGTGTGAATCAGCAAGTTACATGAGTGTAGGATGGTATCAGCACTATCTGCAAAGTTCTTTCTTTGTACACTTACATAGTGCACTCACAAAAAACATTGCTTAACAAATGTTTTTTGTAAGTGTACTAGAGCGACAAAATATCTGAGTGTCACCATCACTTGTGTGGTTTATGTGGGGGGGTTGAAGCCAACAGTCAGACAATCTGCCTCTGTCACATTCTTCTAGAAAATCTAGTGTTAGCTCTCATGTTTTAGACACTGTCCCACTGACCTCAGACTTAACCACATTTTACCCTCTGTCCATTCATTTGTCTATCCCACTTTTCCACGTGCTTGTTATTGCAGAGGGTGTGGCTTTTACACGCTATGAAAGACCTTTCAGTCATTCAATATTATAATGCTCATTCATTCCTGTGTTGAGTTGTTTAGTCATCATATCCAGCCATCAATCTGCACAGCTCTCCTGTACTACGAGCACTTGTTATTCTAGGGGGAGTGGCTGATAGATGCCACTGTGCCACAGAGAGGCCACACAGCCAAAAAATGGGTAGTTAGTTTTTCATTACAAAAGGTACCTTTGTACAGTTGTGGCCTGTGCTGTCAAGGGAAGAATTTGGTTTCAGTTGATTACTCCTTTGCCACAACCCCACCCACGCTATTGGATTCAATATGAGGCAAATAAAAGAACCAAAATCAGCTCTTGCCATGAAACTAGAAATGAACAGATCACTGCAATTACAGACCAATATTAACTATTAATATCAGCATTTATGATGACTGATAAATGGAAATTTTTAGAATTAAAGAAGAGATTGGGGAAACACCCTTTAACCAGGTTAGGGGTGTTAATGTTGCATAGTTTGTCAGCCAGAAGGCCCTCTGCAATGTCCCTGTTGGCAACACATGCTTGAAACGCCACAAATGCAGCTACCACCTGATCTGATCCGAGCCGGGCAGAGCATCAATGTTGTGACAGTAAAACAAGATTGTTATGAATGTTAAGTAGCATTGTCATATTCTCTTAGTAAGGACACGTGAATAACATGACACAAAATTTTAGGGAAATCTGTTTATGTTTTGTGTGTCTGAAAGAAAAAAAAATTTCTGTATTGGTCGATATATGCAGTTTTTAAATCACTAAATATCAGTATCAGTACAGTATTGGTCTCAAAAATCCTATATTGGTTGGGTTAGTTGAAATCATTACAAAAGCATTTTGTTAACCAAAACTGCAATAATAAGAGAGAAACCTCTCTGCCTGTCACAGCAGGTAGCTAGTCAGTGTGGACTCAGCCTTGTCTGCCAGTTACCAAGGAAACAGTACACAATATGCATGTGTATTATCTGTGCCTGCTACGATTTGATTTGGTGCCCCAGTAGTATAATAGGGTTTTCTAACATATGACACATATACACATTAATCACTCACGCGTTACATACGTGGAGAATTGTCAGGCTGACTTGCTCCCAGGATAAAGTGGCTGCTTGCACACTACATATCGTCTGCTCTGTTTAGCAATGAGTGACTCCTGGATAGAAATAGCTGCACTGGCAGCTCCAGTTGTCTGCGACAGACACACAAAAAAAACAAACTTCAACTGTGTCGCGACTAGGCCATACCACTTCTGTGTGTGTGTATAGTGGCATAGCTGGCTGTCAGTAGAAATAGCTGCTCTGTGACATGCTTGTTTTCAGAGGCTTGTAATTATCCCTGCACCACCAACCTAACCAGTCAGAGAAACTATAGGCTTCATTCTTTGGCGAGAGAAAAAAAAAAAAGGAACAAATATAGCCGCAGAATGTTTCAGTACTTCACAATATTTTGCTTGTGCATGGTTTGGTTAGCTGTTTGAAAAATCCTTCTCAATCAACAGTGTTGTCACACAAAAGAAAGGAATTGAAAGGAACATCTTCACACGGTGCTTTTTAAAAAAAACAAAAAAACACACACACACACACATTCTTGGACTTGATTAAATTTTTCCCTTAATGAGTCAATTTGTAATATTAAGAAACTAACAAAGTTTTGTCACATGGTTCCTGATATTTCAACTTTCGGTGTGAACCAGTGTGCCAAGAGTCTGTGAGGACATTTGTGACAGTTTTCTCTCCAAGTGAGGGGGAGAGATAGTATGGCAATTAGATGCCGAGTTGCCAAGTCTGTGTCTGTCCTCAACCCCCTTCCAGACTGGTCCTTGGAATGTCACACTGTGCTGACACAGGGAGAGTGTCTGCATGTGTGTTTTTGCACTTTGTCAGACTGCATTAGAAAGACAGGACTTCAAAGGGCCAGAGGACTAAAAGGTTCATGTTGAAATGCACTGGAAACATACTGTAAAAGACACCCATTAGTTTAAAACGTTTTTAGTTGTTACTACATTGTGGAGTAAGCATCAACTGTTTACTTTTGATTGGCTAATCTTTGAATAAACTGACCTGTTTAGATAAACATACTAGACAACTGTCTGAAAATCAGCAGGCTGTGTAAAGGTGGAGGGAAAACCTCCACCCTTTCTCTGTAGTTATACAACAAGACAAACTCTCAGGTTGCTGGTGGATTATGAAACAACCTGATGCAATCTGAAATCATCGATCATCAAGGTATTAATAATGCAGGAACTGGTATGACACTGTATGACCCTCTGCCACAAGCCTGTAGCTTAGACCTGCAGGATAATACATACTAAATATTAAATCACAGGCTAAGCAGTAATTTTAAGAAGGAAAAACATTTCTGTGGTGTAAATGAGTGGATGCTTTACATGTAATGTGCATTAAGCTACATTATATAATAGTAACAATAACTAAAACTATGGAAAAAAATCATATTTTTAAGCATGTACCTGGTCTCCTTTAGAAAACCTATGATTAAAAAAAAGTGAGGAAGAGAAAGGAAGGGTGTGAGGGAAAAGTCAATGAAATGAAAAGCCTGTCTATTTATCCATTTAAAACGAGGGGTAAAAAGCGTGGTGAACCAAAAAGGAAAGCGGAACGTGAGGAAAGAGAGCGTGTGTAGCATTGACATGAAGATGAGAGAGGTTGGTTAGCTAAAACCAACTCTGTGCATGGGCACCAGATGGCTGCTGTTAACTATGGGGCAGTGGTTACACTGATAAGAGACTGGAGACTGTACAGCTGGTTACACTCACACACACACACACACACACACACACTTCAAGCTGGACAGGGGTAGAGCGATCTGTTCACGAGCTAAGTAAAGAGCCGGAAAATAAACATCTACACTGTGCCACCTAGATCTCACATAGCTGGTGTTTTATTGCACCACAAAATGAGTGATGTCATTCTTTTCAAAAATGATTTTGCACCTCCAGCCTATACAAGTGATTACACAATACTACTGATTATACAATACTACTGTATTTACCTGTTTAATTCATTACTTTTTAAACTACTTTGATAGTGTCTGACAACCTTAATGTCAAGGAGAAGAATAATAGGTGACATTTAGTCAAATCATCATTTTCTGCTCATTTATGACAGCAGAAGCAAAATATTAAAATACATAACTACAATTTTAGTATTTACCTAAACAGGAAAACAGTGTCACAGGGGGTCAGTGAATTAATCCACGACTTTGAGAATATTTTACAGGCTAAGACAGAAATGAATCCTAACATCCTAACACACACACACACACACACACACACCCCTAGCTGAGCAGTTGGCAGGCCCAGATGGAGCCACCCACACAGTACAGATAGAATCTAGGATTTCATTCACTGATTTGACTGCTCTGTCACTCTGGTACCATAACGTTAGTGCCCAATTACACATTTATATAAAGGTAAAAATAAGTGGCTGGTTCTGATGGGTTTTCATGAATGTATGAAATAGGGGAGCTCTAAACCAGTGATTTAATGAATTTAATTAATCAACTGTTAATTAAAAAATTATCTTAATAAATCTACATGGAGCAATTAATTAAGGTGAGGTGCATGGATATCAGTCAGAGTTGAGCTTGAGGGCTTATAATAGTCTGCTCTCTTACTTAGACTGCCCTGTTTGGCTCAACTCTTCATTCATAGCTGCTGACATTAAGTCAGCTCCTCTGTCTTATGCTGCCTACCCACAAACACACCCCGTACAGTCAGCAAGTCTAACCTCAATAGGCACCAACACATACCGTGTGTGGCCGAGCAAACACACACACACCTGCTTCAGCGTGACCAGTGCTGACACAGAAAAACCCGGGACTGTCTGACTACATCTTCCAACAGCTGTCATGCAAAGAGAGGATGAGGAAAAAAGACAGGAGAGGAAGCAGGAAGAAAAGAAGATGGGGGGGGGGGAATGAGGGCTATTTTCAGAAACTGTTAGAGTGAATATATTAACATGTTCATGTTCTTGCACCTTACTGTAGAGCTGTGTCACAATTTTTGGTGTTTTTAAAGGTCCCAGAAAAAAAAATATGAATGTCAATTCACTTTGGATTGGCAGCCAGCTACTTTTGGATTATTTAGTAATATAAATGTTGTTGCCTATAGTATTAAGCAGAGATTAAAACATTAAAACACGGGCGCCAGGGTGGCTCAGCGGATGAGCAGGCGGCCACGTATGCTGCATGGCGGCGCAGACGGTGCAGGTTCGCGTCCCGACCTGTTGCCATTTACTGCGTGTCTTTCCCCATCTCTCTCCTCCTGATTTCCTGTCTCTCTTCACTGCCGACTATCAAATAAAAGGCCCAAAAGATTATTTTAAAAAAAAAAAAAAATAGTAATATGAATTTGCATCAGCACTGGTACATGTATAACAAGTTTTCCACACTTAATCCCTGAACCTACTACCATGAACTTAAATTTGACATTAAAGGATTTACACAGTAACAAAGACTGTGAACTACGAGCACCAAGTTCATTGAAAAACCTGACAGGGGGTGATTAGGGGGAAAAAAGGGAAGGGATTTCAGCAATTAGTATTAACTAGGTAAAACCCAAAATGCACCTTAGTGAAATGAGGCAGGAACACATCTGCAGGCTGACCTCTGTGTCTACAAAGATATTCAGAATCTGTATTCTTTAGAATAAATTGAATGTGTGTCAGTGCACCACTGCAATGCAGTGAAATGCATTCTGAATAGTAATGCATTACACTCCCATTACCCTTCTCTCCTTTACATTGCTCTTCTCTCCTGAAGGCTAATCTTGTTCAATCTCCTTACGTGGTTCTACTTTTTCTCTATTCTTTCTGCCCAGATCATGTTATTTCTTATACAATGGCTTCTTTTCTTCCCACTCATTTGTCCTCTTTCTCTCTTTTCATCACCTTTCTCTGCAATATCCCTCTATTCTGCCATATCATCGTCAGTAAGGAAACTTATACCATGGATAGCCAAATGTTTTTGAGGACTTTTGAAATGGTGTACACCAAACAGAGCTGAGGCTAAGTAAGTTTGTTAGTGTGCCACTGTAGTGCTGCAGCCTAATGGATTTTGTCTAAAATTTTCTGGGGAAAGTACTTTTTTTTTGCAGAGGAAGGCTAAAAAGGAAACAGATGGTAGGAAAAGGGATACAGTGTATCACAAAAGTGAGTACACCCCTCACATTTCTGCAGATATTTAAGTATATCTTTTCATGGGACAACACTGACAAAATGACACTTTGACATAATGAAAAGTAGTCTGTGTGCAGCTTATATTACAGTGTAAATTTATTCTTCCCTCAAAATAACTCAATATACAGCCATTAATGTCTAAACTAGCGACAACAAAAGTGAGTACACCCCTAAAAGACTACACCCGTAAATGACCAAATTGAGCATTGCTTGTCATTTCCCCTCCAAAATGTCATGTGACTCGTTAGTGTTACTAGGTCTCAGGTGTGCATAGGGAGCAGGTGTGTTCAGTTTTGTAGTACAGCTCTCACACTCTCTCATACTGGTCACTGAAAGTTCCAACATGGCACCTCATGGCAAAGAACTCTCTGAGGATCTTAAAAGACGAATCGTTGCGCTACATGAAGACGGCCAAGGCTACAAGAAGATTGCCAACACCCTGAAACTGAGCTGTAGCACAGTGGCCAAGATCATCCAGCATTTTAAAAGAGCAGGGTCCACTCAGAACAGACCTCACGTTGGTCGTCCAAAGAAGCTGAGTGCACGTGCTCAGCGTCACATCCAAATGCTGTCTCTGAAAGATAGACGCAGGAGTGCTGTCAGCATTGCTGCAGAGATTGAAGAGGTGGGGGTCAGCCTGTCAGTACTCAGACCATACGCCGCACACTACATCAAATTGGTCTGCATGGCTGTCACCCCAGAAGGAAGCCTCTTCTGAAGTCTGTACACTAGAAAGCCCACAAACAGTTTGCTGAAGACATGTCAACAAAGGACATGGATTACTGGAACCATGTCCTATGGTCTGATGAGACCAAGATTCATTTGTTTGGTTCAGATGGTCTCAAGCATGTGTGGTGGCAATCAGGTGAGGAGTACAAAGATAAGTGTGTCATGCCTACAGTCAAGTATGGTGGTGGGAATGCCGTGGTCTGGGGCTGCATGAGTGCAGCAGGTGTTGGGGAGTTATATTTCATTGAAGGACACATGAACTCCAATTTGTACTGTGAAATAATGAAGCACAGCATGATCCCCTACTTCCGGAAACTGGGTCGCAGGGCAGTGTTCCAGCATGATAATGACCCCAAACACACCTCTAAGACAACCACTGCTTTATTGAAGAGGCTGAGGGGAAAGGTGATGGACTGGCCAAGCATGTCTCCAGACCTAAACCCAATAGAATATCTTTGGGGCATCCTCAAGCAGAAGGTGGAGGAGCGCAAAGTCTTCGAATATCCGCCAGCTCTGTGATGTCATCGTGGAGGAGTGGAAAAGCATTCCAGTGGCAACCTGTGAAGCTCTGGTGAACTCCATGCCCAGGAGAGTTAAGGCAGTTCTGGAAAATAATGCTGGCCACACAAAATATTGACACTTCAGGAACTTTCACTAAGGGGTGTACTCACTTTTGTTGCCGCTGGTTTAGACATTAATGGCTGTATATTGAGTTATTTTGAGGGAAGAATAAATTTACACTGTTATATAAGCTGCACACAGACTACTTTTCATTGTGTCAAAGTGTCATTTTGTCAGTGTTGTAAGTTGAGTTTGTGGTTCTGCTAACGAGGTCTTGAAGCTGTGAAGAGCTGACAAATTCACCTATTGCTCTGCGTCTCTCTTCATTTGAAAGCCAAAAAGCTTATACTGTATCCCCACCTTCCTCCCCTGTTACTCTCCCCTTCCATTGTTTCTGCCTCACAGTACTGTTATGAATGGATGCTAAAGCAATGGAAGGGAACCAATTACGATAACAAGAAAGCGCAGCTCTTGCTTACACCATCCTTTTTCCTGTCACTTTTCTGACTGTGTGCGCTATGTGGATTATTTCTGATCTTGCACATTTGTTGCACATCCAGTCCTTATTTGTGTAGGAAAACAAAACTCCTACCTATTGTCAAATGCATGTTCAGTGACAGTTTATAAAAATAGATTAAGCACTTAGCTATTAATATGGTTAATAAGATGCTGAGTTTATACATACAGTGTAGGAATGATGTATTTCAGTTTGCGTCGTTTACTTTCAAAGTATACATAACAGAAGACTAATTATTTTTAGAACCTAAACATTAGAGCTGCAACTAAAGATTATTTTGGTAGACGACTAATCTGTCAATTATTTTATCAATTAGTCGATTAGTAAACGATTACTTCAATCTTACCTCACCTGTTCAAGCCTGCCCACCTGTGAATATAACCTTGTTGTCTCTTCCCACAATTAAAATAATGACCCTTAAAAATACAAGTTTGAATTGAATTCAATGTATTTTTAACATTAATGTGACCATCACAATAAATATCAAATAAACAATTCATATTAAAGTGAATGCAATTTTTATTTTTAAATAGGAAGAAGAGAATGGATGGATGGATGAAAATATAATATGAAAACAAGTAAATAAAAATGGCCTCTGTCTAAAAGTTAAAATAAGGCTTCAAATTAAATCAAAAAGATTTTTCTGTTCAAAACACCTGAAAAGTTTGCAGACGATTCAGTTCATGAAGAGGTTTGTTATTCAGAATGAACACAAATATACAGTAATGCCAGAAAAGGCTAGGAGCCAACATAGCTGCACCTATTGTCCTTCACTCGTTACCTAACATAACTGAAATGGTGCCGCTTAGCAAACATCATCCACGAGAAACAAACATTAACAGGGTATCAACGCGACACTTTAGTAACTCTCTAAAACGTACCCATCATGAGCTGACGTCACAGCTCCAGGTTGCCGGCGTTTTAAATGCTCGTGCACTGCAGCGATGCTGCCGTGGAAGGAAAACATTGCTTTGCACAGTCTGCATTCAGCTTTATTTTTGTTTTCTGTGAAATGCTCCCACACTTTTGAGAGTCTGTCTCCATTTTCTTTCATTTTCTCCATCCTCCTCTCTGTTCCGTTGTGCCGTCATGTTCTTCTTCTTTAGTATTGGCAGACAATGGAGGCAATACTGCCCCTATATCTTCCTGTAGTGTATTGCAGTTACAAAATCACATGATAAGGGGAAGAAAATGGATGGACGGGCTTTTGAATATGACGCGTCGACGTTAAGATTCCACATCGACTAATTTTTGTAGTCGATGTCATCGATTACGTCAGTGAATCATTGCAGCCATAAACTACAACTTAGTGTTTTACGACCAAGCAATGGAATGTTTAAGGGTGGACGAGCAAACCATCTGACCTCCAGATGAGCAGTTGTTTCACTTGCATGATACCACAATGAAGCACAGCTTCAACAGCTCTCCAAACAAGAACTAAATGAGAATGGCTACATGCCTAGCAGAGCATCACCATAAAAATTTCAGTCAAAAGACGACGGTCTCTTAATAGAAATCCTCTACTATCTTTAGGCTGGCTTGATATGCAAATTTACTGTAACTTGCATGCTGTGCTTTTACAGTAAGTTAGATATGACATAACTGCACATCTTGGTTTCAGCTGTAGATTGCAATGTAAATATTGGCTATTTATTCTACTGCATTCCTTGTCTAATCTGTTATCTCAGTAATCTTTTTTGTCTACAGTTCACTCCAATCTTTCTCTGCTATGTTTGTTTTTCTATAAAGTGTAAGGCCTCGACTCCCACTCCTCGTCTCTGATGTCTCTGTGATAGCTGTACAATAACGTTAACAGTGTGCTTGAGTTAATCCAGTCAGTAAGCAGTTGGCTAGTTCACCGAGTGGTCAAAGTTAAGATCGAAATAAACACTTGAAGAGAAGGAGAGAATATCCTATGAGAAAGTGCAATAAGATGAGAGGGCATTTTGTGTATCGCAAATTATTTCAAATATCTGTCTTGAAGGGCCAAGTCCAGATTGAATTACTATTGTGAAACATTTTGTTTTGCAACGTTCCCATTGTTTTGTCTTCTGTTAACACTACTCTGTGAATTAGTGTGCTTTTGCTTGCCTTCAAAGCCTTAAACGTTCACCAATCGCTGGACTGTTCGCACAATAACTGCAAAAATTAGATGGAGTTAGTGATGAGAAAAATCGGTTTAAGCCTATTAATGATGTGTTGATGCAAGAGGACTTCTGCTGAGGAACCACGGGTTTAGACATTTGGTGTAGATGCATGGTGGAGAAATCAATGGTGCAAAGCAACCATTTACGGGTTCATGAATAAACACTGTTTCACTTTTAAGTTGAATGATGTATGACATTTCCAAAATTCAAAGGGTAATCACAATAAATATTAATACCGATTTTGCTAAAAATGAATCTGAAGTGCCATGCCAAACACTGTGCAATCAGTTAGGGTGCATGAATAGTAAAAAAAATCAACACAATTACTATATTTCTGCCTCATTAGTAATCATTAAATGCATCAAATGTGCAAATATCTTACATCTAAAAAGATGAGCTGTTAAAAAAAAAAAACATTACACTGATGGTCTGTGTCCACATAGACATATGTAAAGGCTCCACAGCAGCTATATGCCTGCTGCTTCGAATCTGACCAGTTAAAGCTGCCACTGAGGGGGTTTGAGCTTGAAAAGGCCACAGAGAGAGAGAGAGAGACAAACAGAAACAGACAGAAAGTAAGTGAAAGAGAGAGGATAGATTACCCTAGAGCCCACTCTTGCGCTTTTTTGGGCTTTGGTGCCCCACATTTTCTCTAATCTTCCTTTCTAGTCTGACACACATTCCACAGACAGATAGAAAGGATTTACTAGGATCTCAACCAATGAACTAAATTCACTGGTTGTTTTGGTTGAGTAGTGGCATCTGTATTCATGTATGCAGCACCGAGAAGCAGCAGCAAGGGCAGCTGCAGCTTAAAAAAAATACCCATAACAATATACAACCTAATGAAAGCCAGTCAATGTGAAAGTTAATATTAAAGCACTCTTGACACTATAGGGCATGTGCGTACATTTAGAACGTGCAAAAAGTCTGATGCCACAGTTAATCATTTACAACAAAGAGCATCATATTTCACTTCAGTTTCTGAATAACCTCATGACTCATCTGAGTCGTGTTTGTTTCGCACACAAGACAAACATGTTTTTTACGTCAAACTATCATCGGCACAGATCTTGTATCACAGTAAATAAATAAATAAAATAATTACACCCTAAAAATTAATAATACTTTGTTACAGCATGTATGTGTATAAATCAAAGAGAAAAAAAACAGGTAAATCAACTAAGATGGTGAAGAAGGTAAGTTCCCGACAGTAATTAAGACTTTGCAGACACATGAAAAAAATAGTCTGGGAAGGCCCTCACTGCTTAATGCTGTCAAGATCCCTAGTAAAGGTCAATGGGAAAGAAACAACCATATTCCTGAGGGTATTTTAAAAACAGGCCTCTCACATGTAAATATTAGCAGTCAGGGCAGCATGTAACTTTCTCTGGAGCATAAATGTATCCAACATTTATTCAGATGTACATTGCTCATTTCTCACTGTCACTTTTCTATAAAATCCATCTCATTTTCACCTTTATTGAAACACTCAATACTTAAGATTTTATTTAAAGGACACATATCATGCAAAATCCACTTTTTTAGCCCTTAAATACATTTTGTTGTGTACTTTCAGTGTGCAGCAGTGCAGGAAATTTAAATGCATTTTGTCCCGGTGGTGCATAGATATCTTTATATTCTTTTTGGGTCATATTTTTCAGTCTGTTCAGTTTTCTCTAATCCCTGTGACGTTTTCTGTCCTGTGATGTCACAGTATTTGCTGTGGAACTGCTAAACAAGGGCATGGACATCTGGCTAACCAATCTCGTGAATCAGCCATTTTTTTTCGCGCAGTGATTTTGTAGTCCAGTTCTGTTATGCCAAAGTTGCATGCAGGTAAGTCAAAATGTTCGGTTGTTGGGTATATTAACACACACAATTCCTTACATCGCCTCCCGGCATCAGAGCCTCTTCGAAGTGCTAAAATTCATCACAGCTCTCCCCTGGAGCTCCTCCGGTGAATGGAGGGAAACTCTGTGGGAAATGTACCTACATCAGTGGGGGAAATCCTCTGTGTTTGTGCTAAGCATTTCAAAGACAAGTGTTTCAGCAACCTCCGCTAGTATAAAGAGGGATTTGCCGAAAAACGTCATCTGATTGATGGGTCAGTTCCTCCTCTCTATAGAAACCATGGCACAGCAAAGCAGTAAGCTCCAAATAATGCTAAAATGGCAACAAACTTTATTTTAGACATGAATTTTGTGTGTTGATATGGTGTCATGGTCATTGTTTTAATAGTAGTAGTAGCATTGTGCCTTCTGCTGTTACAGTGCCGTGTACTAGCTTTTAGCTCCTTGAGGATGAAACTGTACTGCGTGTTATAAATAACATTATTTGGCTTTGTGTTTGCCGTTTTTGTCTTGGGATTCAGTGACGTTCTTGATGCTGGCGTTAGCTAACTCCTATGTCCGGGCTTTGTTTACTTCATTCATATCGTGAATAAAACGTTTCTCTGCCGGTAGCTAATCGCATCACTGCTATCAAACTACAAAAATGGCCGAAGGGGTGGAGTGGAACACTCTGCAACCTGGAGGGGGCGGGGCATGAACTGTCTCATTCACATTTAAAGAGACCGCACCGAAACAGGTTGCTTTGAGACGGGTGTCAGAAAAGGGGTCAAAGCGGGGTCTGTGGAGCTGCAATAATAAGGAATTCAGACCAAAGCATTGCAGTTCTACTTTATATAGACCACAAGTGTATGATTTACATATGAAAAGGAAGGATTTAAAAGCACGATATGTGTCCTTTAAAATCAGTGAACAAAACATCTGGATGAGACGAAAAGGATAAACTACAAATTACAGTGGGGAAGAATATGGCTAACAAAGAGCTAACAAAGAGTTGGGTTGACTGGCTTAACGTACCCTTGTGTCAATAAGAAAAAAAAATCCTACAAGACAAGATATAAATTTAGTAAGTGAGTAAGAAAAACAACTTTTACCTTCAATAATGGAAGGTACTGATTGTGACTTACAAACATGGTGAAACTGGTTTCTGAGGAGCACTCCACCCTAAAACAAAAGTTTTTCCCTAACAAAGTTGCTAACATGACAGGAGTCTGATATTTTTTCTTTCAGACTCAAAAAAACAATGAAGTAAACTTCCTTCTTACTTGAAACCAAACAGGAAACATTACACATGAAAAATATCTGCAATGTTTAGTTTTTCACCTTCTGCACTCAGTATGTGAATGTGCCACTGACCTTTCATTTCCCTGTAGGGGGAGAAGCCGAGAGGCCTCTCTAGTCTGTGCAACACTGGTGATAATTTAAACCAGAGACACACCACAGAGACTGAATTGTTTGTCAGTGCAACACAACACTGCCTTGTTTGCAGTAATGCCCACCAGATTACATCTACCATGTGTGTGAGCCTATGCATGTACATGTCTGTGTGCCTGTGTATGTGTACGAGACCCCCGTAAACTCAAAGAGCTAGTGAGGGGACTATGTCCTCCCCAGTGTCACTCCACATCCCTCTACCCGCCCAAGTAGCCACACTTCACACAAGCACATCATTCATTCAGTGTTTTATGGAGAATCTATGGGATGATACAAGAGGGAACAATTCAAAGGGATTACTGAATCTGCCTGCTTACTGAGCAGCTTGAATGGACTGAACTTAAGCAGAATTTATCCATCAATCAACCAGTACAATAGAAATACTATCTCAGACATGCCGTTTTTTCACACATAAGGAACTCTTCCTACCACAGGAACTGCTGCTGTTCAGCCCCATTTGGGAGAAAAAAAAAACCCTACTCTGGGGGAGGTACTTTTAATTGGCACTGAAAAACTGCTGGTCTGGACTCAGCGCTGATTGGACAAGGAATAAGTGGCATTATTTTAAAAAAAATCTAGTAGAAGCAAGAGGAAAAACCAGCAACCACTACAAAATCTGCTGTATGAACTGACACAACAAACAGCAGCACGACCAAAGTGACACTGTCGCTGTCATTTTGGGGCACTCATGAATTGACATGGTCACATATCAAAAAATGACAATACATAGAAAAGGTCATATTTGAATGAAATACGCCTCGTTCTAAAAGAATACATTTTTCAGTGACTTGGGAGGACTGAATGAGGTGACGCTTTGTCCGAGTTCACCTTTAATGTTAATGCTGCAACAGATGGCCCAACTGCCCTCACATGGCAACAAGCTGAAAACGGCATCCCACTGTGCATGCGTGTCATTTTATGCAAATGTGGACCTGTTTAACTTTATTCTCAAGTATGATACAATAAAAACTGTACAGCCTGAGGACACAAACACACTTTTCCCATTACACCGTAGCTTCCTCTGTGCTGCCTTTGCCCTCCTACATCTTTCTGTCCTTGAAGGAAGGTTCAACTGCAGATAAAGTCCCTGAAACTAAACAGAGAATGGCTTAGTGTTGCTGTCACAGATCAGTGTGTGTACACTTTTCCTTGACAACCTGGACATAGACTGGGGTAAACTTAGAGATGTAAAAGGGAGGAAAAGGAAAATAAAAACAAGGAGAAACAGAGGGAAATGGGAGGGTGGAATAAAGGGCTGCACACAGAAACTTACAGTACCAGTCAGAAGTTTGGACACACTTTAGACTGGTACTGTATATTACTCACTGAGAAAGCAATCAAACCGTTAGAGAAATACTGGAAAGGACCATAGGGGCTGCTGAAATTTAAAAATGTTACAAATACCAGAGGCCACAGAGAGAAATGCTCTGAGTCGCAAATTTACTGTCTATATGAATGAGTGTATTTATGTGTATGTGTTGCACAGAACAAAGGTGGACTTTGTTGAGCCCAAGCTTGACTGCTGGGATGTGGTCCTGTGTTAAAAAGAGCATTAAGAAGTGAAACCTAAAATTAGCACACACAGCCATAATGCTTATGTGCAATTGCAAGCTAGACACAAAGCTACACATACACAGGTTCCTGGACGTAAACAAATTAGTACACACATACACACACATGCGGCATAGATGCAAATGAAGCACACTTACAACACATGAGTCTGAAGGAAACTAACACTCACACATAGAGGCAGAAATAGACATGCAAGCAGACAGAAGAGATCAGCCCAGTGTATTTCTCCCACTTGTGGTGAATAGTGAGAAAATAACAGCAAAAAAAAATGACTGCTTTTTATAACTGTTGGGGTTAAACTGGTATGCAATTACATCAGGGACCTTATTCTTCACTGCTGACTTTTGCCTTGGATAATGGCAGAAAACAGAAAAGGTTTAGTACAGCTGCCAATGCCAGCTATGCAAGTCTCACTTTAACCAACAACAAAACACAAAACTGCCAATAAATGTGGTTTGTTCTGGGGCCTAAGACAAACTGACTCCTAATCTCTTTGATGTTCTGCACATAAAAATTTATAATCTGTAGGCAAGGGAGAAGATTTTTATTACTGGAGGCTTTCTGGTTTCCTCTGGTAGTGGAATTAGCATTGACCAATCATGTCTGAGCATACATAGGTTAACAGTCCATGTGGAGAAAAGACTGGATGAAAGTGATGCTGAAATGTAATCTTGAAACAATCAGGTATTGTCAGATGATGATTTGTGAAGTCTTGTACCAGCTATCAGCTGTTTACACTGGACCCCCAAAACACAGGCTGCTGTCCGTGGAGTTGATGTCATCAGAAAATGGCCAGCAGGTTCCCAAATTGATTGGCTCCATTTTGTTTCCACAGAAATTTAGATTGCTGTTAAACTTATTTATTTTTCTCCCTGTATTCTACTCTGTGACATCTGCTGTGTGACGTAAGATTAGAGAGAAGACAGAAAAAAACCCCTCCTGCAATGCATCTTTTCCATCAGTAAAAAATATCAACTTGGCAGCTAACTTAACAAATAATGATTGCACCACCTCAGAGATAAACACTGAGGTTCATCTGCTAGAGAAGTGTGCTTTGAATTTGGCTTTGCATGCATGTCAGATGTTTTAAATCCAAAGCTCACTGGTCTAACCGGGTTTATGTTTGAACAAAAACAGAGAGCAAACATCGCTAACACCCATAAACACTTGTGTGGACACACTGCATGCGTGCATACGCAAGTACACAGTTGATTCTCTGGTACTTAAACAGCACACTCTATTCGCGTCTCTAAAACACCTATTCTCTCGCCTGTACCTTTTTTCTAATGCTTGTAGAAACATACAGTCACTCACATTCCTGTCCCTTAATTGTCCCTTCACGAGAGCGACTGGAGTCTAACTGAATTTGTAATGCTGAAATATAGATACTGCATGCAAAGCAGGAGACTGTAACAACATATGCATTTTTCTTAGCTTATACATTTCGAGTGGGCACCATTTATCAGCCTGATAGCTCAACTGTGTGCATTTTAGTCCATATGTCAATCTTGCCGTGCCCTGTGCATACATATGCATGCATGTGTACACAAGGCTGTGCAAGCTTTAATTAGTCTGTCTGTGAGTTTGTGTATGTGACCCATTAACTGATCCATTTGCTGCGGTCATATGCAAGGTTCCCAGAATGAGGTTAGGGTGAATAGAAGAGAACAGAGGATGGATTGAGCTGCACAAAGCTCAACCAGGGGATGGGATCTAGGTCTGCGCTGGACAGAAGACAGGAAATGTACACAGACAGAGCCAGCCTTACACCAAAACTGGAAAAGAAGACAGAACCCTCTCAGAGAGGGCATTGAGACAGTGGGTCAGTTCGGGATCTAAGGTTGCTCTGTAATGGAGGCCAAGGCATGAACAGAAAGGGGCAAAGAGGAAAGGCCCGGAGGTTTTTTTTTTTTTTTTTTTAAATAGAGCTGTATGGAGATCTGTCCGTTGCAGCACATACAGAGTGTGCTCAGAGAAATGAGCAAAATACAGTGAGAATTACTTTCAAGTCTTGTATTCAGAGCATTCCAAGCTGGGTTTAAAAAACAAATGAGTCTTTAATAATTTAAAGCAAAATGTTAACTTGTCAACTAGAACGCTTTTTACTTTAATCAAAAGAGGCTGGGTGTAAGTTAGTTACACTAATTATGGTCCAGTGTCACTCAGTAAAAAAGGATTTGAAAAGAGGGAACAGAAGCCTCACTGAGAAACAACTGGAGGATGCATATGTACAGTGCTCCAAAAAATTAAGAGAACACTTTTTTAATTGGAGTATAGCATCAAGTCAGTTAAACTTCTGGGATATTGAGCTGGTCAGTTGAGTAGCAAAGGGAGTTGTTAATCAGTTTCAGGTGCTTTGGTGTTAATGAAATTAACAACAGGTGCACTAGAGGGGCAACAATGAGACAACCCCCAAAACAGGAATGGTTTTACAGGTACTGACAATTTTTTCCCTCCTCATCTTTTCTGACTTTTTTTCACTAGTTTTGCATTTTGCTAGAGTGACACGATATCTGGATCCTACAGAGGTTACACAGGTAGTCCAACTCCTCCAGGATGGCATATAAATACGTGCCATTACCGACCAAACAATCAGAAACAGACTTCATGAGGCTGGCCTAAGGGCCCGATGTCCTCTAGTGGGCCCTGTGCTCACTGTCCGGCACTGTGGAGCCCAGTTGGCATACCAGAATTGGCAGGTGTGGCACTAGCAGCCTGTGCTTTTCACAGATTAGAGCAGGTTCACCCTGAGCACATGTGACAGACGTGAAAGGATCTGTAGAAGCTGTGGACAATATTATGCTGCCTGTAATATCGTTCAGCATGAAGAGTTTGGTGGTGGGTCAGACATGGTCTGGGAGGCCTATCCATGGAGGGACGCACAGATTTCTACAGGCTACGCAACGGCACCCTGACTGCCATTAGGTATCGGGATGAAATCCTTGGACTCACTGTCAGACCTTATGCTGGTGCAGTGAGTCCTGGGTTCCTCTTGGTCCACAACAATGCCTGGCCTCATGTGGCAAGCGTATACAGGCAGTTCCTGGAGAATGAAGGAATTGATACCATTGACTGGCCCCCACACTTGCCTTACCTAAATCCAATAGAACACCTCTGGGACATTAAGTTTCAGTCTATCCAGCGCTGGCAGATTGCAGTTCAAACTGAGTACCATTTTGAGTTGCTGCAATGAAATTTTGGCAAAATGGACGAGCCTGCCATATCATTATTTCACTTAGATTTTTGAGGTGTCTATGAATTCAGCCCTCTGTAGGTTCATCATTTTCATTTCCATCAAATTATGTGGGATCTTTTAGTTCCTAAGACATTATCCAGTCCATATCAGATAGATATCCACCGTGATTTTTTTCCTCCATTGAAAAGCTGATGCATTTTCAAAGTGTTCCTTTCATTTTTTATTTTTTTTGAGCACTACATATACATGCACTCACATATACTTGAGAGTACATATATGTCTAGCATGTAAGTGCTTATACACACATTTGCACCTATAACCATGTGCTCTTGTTGAGTTCATGGACTGCTCTCCTATGAAACTTCTTGATGCAATTTTGAATTCACTGGTAACTTTGTGATGGCAAGATATCCAACACCTGAGGCAGAATTGGGGTTTCAGACTGTTTGTGTGCAGCACCTTTTATCATTTAAACATAGTGTTGTCTCTCATTTTTGCCTGATGAACACTCAGGTCTTTAGAAATGCCTCTGTAGCCTTTCATGCTCCCATAATTTGCCTTTAATTACAGGGAGGAGCACCTTTACAAGCCATACCTCCAATCTCCTCTCTTTAATTGGAACACCTGACTCAGAGTAGACTTAAGACTTAGGCTCCTATACTTTTTCCAGCTGGACATGAAAAGTGTAACTACTTGAATGTTGGTAAGATTAAGAGAAGAAAAAAATCCAACCACATTTTATGAGTAATCAGTGCAGAAACTTTAACTTGAGAGGGTACACTTATTTATTGTGCTTTATTTGGGGCTTTCAATCAGTGCAAAAAAAAAAAAACTGCGGAAATCTATAGTGTCTACACATTTACTAGTGACAGTCCTAAAAAGCAGAAGAAGTAACAGTTTCTGTCTTGAATTAACAGAGGTGCCAAGTACAACAATACCTGCTGACTTGGGGTGTGTCAGTTGTGGGGGGGTTTTAAGTTTCAGTTTTACAGCTTTATTATTTAAAAACATAAAGAATAACCACTGACAGTTAAAAAGGAAGAAAATACACTCCTCTAGGCTGCGAGTTATTTTGGGGTGCTGAACTCATTGTTGGCACACAAAGGTCTCAGTGGAGCTAAGCTATTCCATAAGGAGGGGCAGAGCTGCTGTTAATGGGAGAGGTTATACAAAGCAGTATAAAGAGGTCAGAAAGATGTAGCACAGCCACTCTGTGACAACTAGAAGCAAGCTGTCAAATATATACAGAATGGCCCCAACATTAAAACCATGGCTGACTTGTATTTTAAAGGTCCCCTTTATTCTGCCAAAACAGCTCAAGTCCATGGGAACATAGAAACAGAACCTTTGGGGATGTTGTGTTGTTGGTGACAGCAGATTCTTTGGGTTTTGTAGGTTGTAGGTGGGGTCTAGGCTTGTTTCAGCCTACCCTGAGGACAATCAGTTGAATTCAGATTAAGGGACCATTTTCTTAGTTGTATTCTTGGAGCTGCTACTTAGCAGGGATTTTTTTGTGTGGTGTGTTGCACTGTCCTGGATGTGGAAGCTTGAGGAGTTAAAGCAACATAGACACGAAACCCTGCACCCAAGGTTTCCCTGCAAAACACTGCACTACAGATTATCAGTGTCAGTCACCTCACCATTAGTGGTTTTCATGTTGTTATCTATGTGGAGCAAAAGGAGAAAAAAAAGGCACTGGTAATATTGTTGTTTAAACTCCCATAACTTTAGTGTTGACTATAATATTCCCAGTATGCCCTTCTATTTTCTGAATATTAGAAGATTTTAGCCTTCCAAACAACAACAATCATTAAATTTTCATAAAAAACAGAAGCTTTGTGAAGCTGGGCAGCTTCCAGTGAACATACTGGTGTTTGTGTTTGGTTGGTGTTTTGTTTTTCCTTCTCTGCCTATAGTGAAAAATCCTGGTTGCCACTGCATGTCTGTAATTACCCCAAGTGACAGTTAAGATGGATGTCAACAGACAGGATGTGCATAAGATTTATCCTTTTTAATAATAGCTAACTAATATTACATCATGGGAGGACAGTAAAATATATGGCTTTTACACTTGGGGAAACAGAGCCTGAAATTAAAAAAAAAAAAAAAAAATCTTCTCAAAGAACATTTCTGTTGATTTCACAGTGGATATAAATCACAGGAGGATAATTAAGTAAATTATCAGCCCTAAAAGCACAGTTGCTAACTAATCTTTTTAGGTCCTAACAGTTCCAACAGGCTTCTACATGTTGGCTTTGTGGCAGGTGTCTATTTCATCTCCACGGACTCAAACATGTCCAAACAGACTCAACAGCAGAGCTGCTGACAGTCACGGGGATTAACATACTGTATGTGCACAGGCTCATATCCACATGCAGACACACACTTAGCGTGTACTGTATATCTACACATTCTACATGTAGAGACAGCGTCCTAACACCTGCTAACCTACATGTAAAAGTGCATTGTCTCAAAGGTGAAGATATGCCTTATACCTGCACTGTTTTTAATGACCAAATGGGGGTGACTTCTCTGGCTGTGAAAACACTTCTAAAGTTTGGTTCCTTTGCTCTGAGACCTCAGTGAACACTTTCCTGGTGACTTTAAGGGCTCAGTCACTAGTTTAATTGCCTAAAACATCAACTTCATTTTGGAATTTATGGGCATTACACAAGTCAGAAAGGAGGATTATCCAGTGTATACTCAATTGCTAATGACCTGTCAATTGCATGCTGTTCACAAATGAACTTGTGGAGTCCTCAGATTCACATTCAGATCCACCCCGATTGGCAAATCCAGTTTCGAAACACCAAGATGGCAACGGCAAAAACAGCTCGAGGCTTCACAAACCAACCAGTCATGTTACGGTGGATGTGTCTATCTTTTATACTATGTATTACTATTTTTAGCATTTGCACTTCCTTTCCTGTATTTTCCTACCAACAGGCTGGCCAGTTTGCTGATGTCACTGAGCTGCCTCTCCAGAGAATGTCTCATCCCACAAACAGACACTCCATCGTATTAAACTGCAGTTATGCCAAGTTTTCTGAGGCCGCAGACTTGTACAAGGACTACTGTTGCCAGATGCAGCCCAACACAGTGAAGCTGGAGTCTGCTGTGAGACGAGACATTCATTGAAGAGGCACCTCAATACACTGCATAGTTATACACTTGTCAAAAAGTAATGGCAGTAAAGTGCCTATATGAAAGTTTAAAAAAAAAAAAGATTTATTTTTTCCCAACAATATGCAGTTTTGAAGAACAGGTAAACATCTTACAGTATTACTTTTAACTTTTGCTCTTTGTGTCCCGACTGTTGCACAGGGTGGCTGCCTTGAAAAAGGTGCCACAGACATACATGTACACACAAACAAGCTTAAAAAAAAAGACAAAGACACACACACACACACAAGTGCTTTCTGTAAAGGAGGAAACAATGACGCATCTATAATTTGATACTAAACAGAGGGAAAGCGGGGATCTACATGGAAAATAGACTGTCGCTTGATGAAACAAGAGAGGATTATTCTCCAGAAGAGCTGTTTCGGTCTGTTCTCGTGCCCATTATCTCAGGGATTCAATAGGGCTTTGTCTCATTCTTCACCAATGCCTGCTACTGTTTCAAGTTTTTGGAGTCAGGAAACATACACTTTGGACTGCTTTGTGTCATTGCTGCAGAAAGCAAAAGTTGTGCAAGTGTCAGTTCTCTAGTTTGCTAGTTCATCTACCAACTAGCAAACGGCTCAAAAATGTTTAAAAAAAGGTCAAAAGCTTTATTCTGTGAATGTTGAAAAATATCACAAGATATGAAACATGAACGCTATCATCCCGATTCCAAAAAAGAGGAATGTTGTGTAAAACAGAACAGAATGAATTGCAAATATATTTTTTGTTAAAATTGTACATTTTGTCATTTTAAACATTTGATATGTTTTCTATATATGGGTTTATGAGATTTGCACATCATTGCATTCTGTTTTTAATTTATATTTACATAGCATCCCAAAGGTTTTTGGGATTGTATACGGTTTCCATTTTGGAACCAAACCAAGCCTGTCCAGGTTTGCCATGAGTATCTGTGTAATCAAATCATAGCACCTTCAACTGGAATCTAATTTAATAACTAAGTAAAGAGTATCACTCTTTTTCTTTCAGCAAATTCACAGACACCTCTTGGTAACAACTTGTTTGCCAGTATCTAGGGCACTGGAGGACACATTCAAAACATGTTTAATCATTAACGCTTTCACATGACTTTAAATCAAATAGAACCATTAGACCTATTAGAACAAACACCGTCACACTGCTTCAAGGCCAGAACAACTCTGTAGGTGCGTGATATATATGGCGTGGTGTGTGTGTGTGTACAAACCAAGAATAAATGAAAGAAAACTGGAGAAAAAAGCTTCTCAAACATCAAGGCCTGAGCATAACTAGCATCACGTCAGTGACATCCCGATTAAGTACAATCAAGTTTGAAACCAATGCAATACAGTAGCTACAGATCTGAGTGTTTTCTGCCTTCTACCTTTATTTCTTAGCCTTATTTATATCTCATGGCTCAATATCTGAGTGTGCTTCTGCCACCACACAGATAAGTCTGCATGTAATGCTTTAATTTAGAAAGACAGGTTTAACATTTACAGACAAAAATAAAGGCAACATTAAAAATAAGGTTTCTCCCTCCTCATCCCTCTGAGAATACATAGTTTTTAAAATGATGTTCCACAGTGCTGATGTTGGTTTTTCCAACTGCACAGAAAATGTTCAGAGGATTTAAGATAGTGTCATTTATTGTAATCTTTCTTAAACAATTAGGCAGTGAGAAGTGTGCTCATATTAGTTCTTCAGAAACTCACTGTTGACAGAAAAGGCCAGCGAAGCAGTGTTTACAATATGCTGAGAAAAAAAAAAGTCTGATCCTTTTTGAAAACACATGAAGTAGCCAAAGTAAAGCTATCCACACTTGGCACCTACTATGAAGACAAGGAGAGCAGGACAGAAAAAGGGGGATTTTTGAGGATAAGAAGGGCTTTGCCCTGAAACTGAAGTCCATCTTTGTTGCTTTTATTCAAACTTTATCCACTTGGCATTCCAGTTATTTGACTTTATTCAATTATAAATCAGTAAGCTTTAAACCTTTACAATTGTAGACAATAAAAAAAAAAGCCTGAGTTTATTTTGGTAATACATATTCACTCTTGCAGCTTAATCCTCATTTCTTCTGCAATCCCAAGTATGCTCTAATTGTGTGTCTTTAGCTTGGTCTGTGTTGAACAAAACCTGGCTTAGTGTTCCAGGTTTGCATGCTTCTTCTCTTCTGTTAATCTTTATCAATACATCTGGTTTTCGTCACTGAATTCAAATACTATAAATCACATTATTGCAGCAACAGCTAATAATTATACTGCTACAGACGTTTGCTGGACTATATCCAAAGCTTGGTTGAAGGTTTTTATTAAACCACAATGATTAGCTCATGCAATGAGTATTTACTTATGTTAACACCGGGGGGCCGTTTTAACAGACCAATGTATTTTGCTCTACACAGTTACAGCTACAAAGCACTGCTGACATTTTCCACAATTTATTAGGTCTCAAGTTGCCTCCGTGAGCTTAATGCACTTCAATATCAATAATATCTGAAGCGAATAAGTATTAAAATTGTGTTTGAATGTAATTTGTGACAAACAATTATTATAGCTGCTACACAGGCCTGAGAGAGCCACTCCAAAAGCCTGTTCACAACAATCAAGAAAGCATATGGTTACATTTTAATCTGATAAAAGGTGCAACTGATTTATTGAACAAAGAGTAAAAATACACAAGAAAAGCCATAGTAAGTGCAAAAAAAAGAAGCAGATTATCTTTGAAGAGCATGACTAAGAAAAATCTTTTATAGCAATTACAGAACTATGATGATAAAACTTTGGTCCATCATACTGATAATTTCTGGTGTTTTAACATACTTCATACACAGACAACATAACATACAACCTAATTATCATTCCCAATGTGACAGTTAACTTCTAATGGTGGCAGCATGACTCTGTACACAGCAGACGATGATGGTAGAGTTTCGCTAGCTGCTGTGCTAACGTACCTGCTAACGTCTCCTTGTTCCACCGTGAGAATGCATCCGACCATGTGCCCCACAGTTTGAGAAACACTGTCCTAAAGTCACTACTTAAGTGACCTGTTGCAGTCCTTGCTGGGAGTCTGTTTATGTGTGTGTTTATGAACAAAGGAACAAACACTGCTGGTGCTGAAATCGCTTTCTAACTCAGCATTTCTCCTCTAAAATACAGACAATGCCGACAATCAAGCAACACCTCTGTCACGATCCATCAAAGAGAAAATTAGAAACTAAATTACAATGAACACTGTGAAAATGAATGCAGATTATGTGTTGATTAACATGTGTTAATAAACTAAGTTAAATTCAAAGTAATTTAATGGCCAATCTCCAACAACCAACACATGCACATGCACACGCACACGCATGCACACACGCACACACACACACACACACACAGAATAGACAGGCAGCACACCCTGAGGAAATATTTCTGGAATTTCATGAAAAGTGCATTGGAGTAGAATTGCTAAGTCTATATTTAAATGCATTTTTTTAAAGCAAAAACTTGGCATATATAGGTGTGCCACTATAGCTCACCTGGTTGAGCAGGTGACCCATATACAAAAGGCTACTGCAGGGGCCTGGGTTCAAGTGTATTCAGACCATTTCCTGCATCTCCCTCCTTTCCTGTCTACTGGCCTGTTAAATAAAGGCTGAAAGCACCAAAAGTAAAATTTGGCATGCACTTTTCACATGTTGAACTTTTTAGAAAACACTGCAAAGCAAAGTTGAACCTTTCCAAAGTCATCTCTTTGTTCATGTGTCTTTAAGTTTCGGATCATGCAGCTTCTGTAATCAGACTGATAAAACAGTCCCGGAGTACCTTTCATGTTAACACCAATAAAATAACCTGTCAGATTTCAAAGTCTGTCGGTTTTATGGATCACCCCTCTAATCTTTATGAGCTATAATCCTTTCAGTATCTAAAAAGCACACATTAACTACCTAAAAAGATAGCAGAAGCCTCTCTTATTCTGATTAAGATACTAATTGACCTTTAATATGTGTACATTGGGGGACAAGAAGATTGTAGAAGGTGAAAAGAATTAAGAAAACAGGCCATTATGTACTGTATAAATGCGTGGCCCAAGCAGCACCTGGATACTTGGCAAAACAATGCAGATGCTATCTGACTTCAAAGTTACAGTAGTAATGATACACCCACACAGACTATGACAGTTTTACAAAATTTTGCCAAGAAATTATTGCCAAGAAGTATTGAATATTGACTTTGTGCAAATTCTATATATAATTATATACTTTCAAAGTATTCTTTTTCAGAGCAGTGGATAACTCCAAAGATGTTTTTCTGTTGTTGCATAAAAGTGTTTGGACACCAACTTTATTATAATAAGGAAAACAATGTGGGTTTTAAGGCTAACTCTGCTGGTGTGCTATAGCTGATGGACAACAACTGGTGCACTACCAAAACACTTCAGGTGGAGCTTGTGCTCCTGGATGCTGACATAAATAAGACTTCTGAAGAGTTTTGCTCAAAAGGCATGCCACACCGTTTCACTCTTAAGGAAATATAAAAACAAAACATCTTTACTCAATGTTCTTCTCTCTTTATTATCTCTCCAACACATGTTGTCATTACAGCAGCTATCTGAGCTCTCTAGTGCATAGCCAATTCAGCGAAGTCTTTAATCACCATGGAAAATCAAACAACTCTGTCTGCAGGAAGACCGCCATTAGGTAGACAAAGAGTGCATGTGTGTGCCCATGTGGATCTGGTGGTACCGTAGTTTGATCCAATCTAAGTGTCTGTTAGTTTAAAGAGCATTTTATACCAATATTTTAGAGCATAACACAGGGTTAAACATATTAAAATACCTTTGTTATATTATACTGTCAAAGCATTTGTAAGAGCTACTAAGAAAGTCTGAGAAACAGAGCAAATAAATGAAGAGTGGTATATGATACCCCTAACCTAAAATACTACATACAGAGATAACAACAATGGAAAGTGATGAAAGAGCAAAGAGAAAATGATGCAATGCTCTTAAGCTAACTGAATATGATTCCTTCAAAGGAAACGGTCTACTGTACAAGTTATACAGAGAGGAGCAAGAGAGCTGCGACTCCCTGTACTCCCCCGTCTCTCCCTTTAGCTCCATACCCTCTTCTCTCATTCTCTTTGCTGTCAGTGAGGTGATGAATGTGTATGTCTATCTCAGTTTCTATTAATAGCATGGTGCAGGACTGGAGGTGTCAAGGCTGGGGAGGGATGAGATCTTTCACCCTCTCCCTTTCGCTCTCATAAACATAGAGAATTAAAGCACACTACCAGAGAGTCCAGATGTAGCTGAAGTGGGGTGTAGGTGGGGCTCTGCTGAAGGGGGGTTAGAGGTGCAAGACGAAGCCTGCAGCAGAGCTTTAAACAGTGTACTGACTGATTTACTACCCATATGATAAAAGCACAGTAGAGCTACACAAACACAGTGACGCACAGGTAATAAGACACTTAGACTGTCAAACAATGAGCCAACAGTTTTACCCACGTGAGCAGTGACATATGTCAAGTCAAGGTCTGTCGTGCAAGAGATGAACAATAGGTTTCATGGAGAACGCTTTGAGCTACACACTGAAACCTCCTACCTCTAGAGTTGGTAGCCAAGTCAGCCACTTTCTGAAATGCATCTAGGAAGGCAGCCACAGAAACCACTGTTGCCCTAGAAGAAATGAAAAAGACAAAGGTCTGTTAAGAAAAAGGGTTTAGTAAAAAAAAGAAAAAAAGAACTGTCACACAGGTGCTGGTAGTTCAAAACATAAATAGATCAGATAATTTTAAAATAAAAAGAGTCACCCAAGACATGTAAGTGCAATTCAACACAACCGATAACTGCCCGGTACATTCGCAGTGTGCTGCCTCCTGCATGCTCTACCCAGGCAGCTCTCTTGCCCAAACCAGAGTATTTCCTTTAGCAGACCATTTCCTGCTGTGTGCTACATATGAGTAAGGACAACTGTGAAAAATACCCCCAAATTCATGTGTGAAAATGGCACAAATGTGCTAGAGCATACTGAACATATTGTTTAGTGTGTGTTTAAGTTAAAACTTGAATGTGCCCTGCTGGGTGAGGAATGTCTATGCAATTACTTAAGAGACCACTGGAATCTGTCTGGCTCAGCAGAGCAGCTCTTGAGTTTACCACACTTACAGGTCAATGAAAGGATCAATGGGACCTACCCCGTTTGGCTGTAAAATGGAACGCGCGGCCTGAAGCGAATTCACAACTTAAACTTGTCATCTTGTATGGCTTACCAAAGTGCAAGTGTAGTATAAAACACTTTTTAATCATGGGAGATTACAGAAAGGCAAAATCCAATGCATCATAAAACGTAATGGAAGTCTGGTGTAAGATTACTTTCTGTTTTGCTCATTACAGACACCATCTTCCCAGTATTCCAACGCACTGCCAACCTGGCTGCCTGGCAGACCAGTTATTTTGTGGGCTCGCAGCAGGTGGCCTAACTGACGGGCCCGCTGATAAGTTAATGTACTTCAGACCTCTCATGATTAAGATCACAGGTATAAAGATGAAAGGCTCTCGGTGTGGGCACGTGCATGTATGTGACATCTGATACTACCAAACAGACTAGACAACCTATCAGTCATGTGTGCCAGACAAAGAAAGACAACTAATGAGAAATTTTCCACAGCACTGCCAGCCACAAAAGCGTGTTTGTTCTAACACACAGTATGTTAATTTGTCAAACACTTGTTAATGTCCATGGGCAACTTCATGACACAACCTGGGAGTTTTCCATAAGGAGCTATGTATCACAACTGGAAAAAAAGACCCTTACAACCCATTACATGACAGTAGTGAGTGTCAAGACTGAATTGCATAGGGAACAAAGGAGTTTTTTCTTTAATATTCAAATGAAACTGTAATACAGAACTAGCATTACCACATCACGGTTGTATGCCACCATCATCTAGTCAGGCTGCAGTTTACGTCCATGTTTTTCCTTTCATAAATGCTATTAATTTTATCACTGCTTGGTCAACAGACTATAGAAGACAAAGTTGCAGTCATGATAGTAGGCTGCTTCTACTTCTTTTGGCTAGTCCCATTAGCACCACAGGAGACCTTCTGCCTCCATCTCGCCCTGTCCCTAGCATCCTGCTCTGTCACACCAACCCTCTGTATGTCCTCCTTCACTACATCGCTGTGGTCTTCGTCTTTTCATCCTCTGTCCACTATCCCTCCTCTGTACATGTCCAAACCATCTCAACCTTGTCTCCTTTAACTTTGTCTCCAGCTATGATAGTAGGAAACACTTCAAATATGGATGTTGCCGAATAAAAGCTGTAAGATTTTAATGTCACTAATTAGGTATCTGAACAAATATGTAATACTGTCACAATGTCCCCTTCTACTTCTGAGTTATTTTATGCTTCATCGTTAGGCATTTTTGTGATTTTTTTTTTAATTGAATTTATGAATGATGAATTTATGGACAAAAACCTTGTCCAAAATAACTTTTCAGGTCATGCTAAGTTTGAGTAATTTGCCCAAGGCATTCTTGGGCTATTACATTTCCAAGAGTAGCATGGATGATCGCGACCAGAAAACATAATGCCTCAGGCCACGAATGGGCTGTCGCCAGCGTGGAGGCATAAAAATAGATGTTATTCAAAGACATGTAAGGCAGTGCTCAAAGGTTTTAACACAACACACCCAAACCTCGATCAATCTGTCAGCAGTCGTGTTACAATGTGGGTAATGCAGACACCTGGATCTGATAGGGAGGAACAACAAAGGAATAAGTTAATTAGAAAAATCAACCCTGGTTCTACAGCACTGATTTGATACTGTCTACTGCATGTCTCACTATGTTAATAAGAGTGCAATAATAAATCAGTTAACTATTCTATTAATGCATATCTTTTGGGATGGAGGAAACTGGAGCACCCTGGGTTTCAACCAAGGACCAGTGCTCAAATTAAACGCAAAAAGATTAAAGGTTTATTCTGCTTCAAATACAATCTTAATGCTGACCTACAAGTACTATGCATTTCTATCTCACTTTTTCAACAAAGTTGTTTCGTGTTATCTCAGAGCGGCCTTCTGCAAGGCTGACAGAAAGGGAAAGCAGATCAGCTGATAAACAACCTTGATTCAGAACTTAGTCAGACAAGGGCCGCTATCCTTTCAAAGAGCAAACTCTTTCTTTATCATTTAAAAAACTTAATGTAATATTGCCAAACAAGTGTTGTGTTGTTTCAGATCTAACCAGAAGATCCTGGGGTGTGTCCTGCAAATGGAAAAAGAAACATACACACAGGCAGACACAGATTCCTTTCTATTTAAAGCCCAGTGCGGGCACCAGAACAACCTCTAACTGATATCTGCCCCCACTAATTTATAACATGCACACATTGGTCTATGGATCATATTTTACGTGCAATCGCAGCAAAGTCAAGTTTAACTCATTAATTTAAAGCAGGCTTGTGTGAACCCTGTTTTTAGTAACCCTGGCGCTAGACCGCTAAAGTCCATTATGTGGTAGTTAACCATTACTTGTGATGTGTTCCATACATTTGCAAGAGGAATGCCAAACTATTAGCCTAGTTTTACTGTTAATTCCAACACTTTGACCCTTTTTGTGTTACATTACAAAGAACTGGTAAATAGCAATAAAAATAAACTTTCAAATATTTTCTGTATCAGTGTACACAAAAACTGCGTAACTTCTCAACATATAAATGGATACATATGCTATGAGCAGGCATCTCCCTGGGATGCCTCCTTGATGGCTCCTAGGTGAGTGTTTTGGGGATTTCCAACTGGGAGGAGACCCTAGGGCTGACCCAGGACATACTGGAGAGATTAAGTCTCTTGGATGCCTTGGGAACACCTCAGTGCTCCCACCTAGAAGAGCTGGATTAGGCAGCTGAGCAGTGTCTACTCAGACTGCTGGGTCCTGTGACCCAGACCCACATAAGGAGTAGAAAATAGATAAAATGGATAAATGGACTGATAGATGGTTGACATCTGAATAGGTAGGTTTTAATTTGAGGCTAAAAAGCCTTGAGATGTCTGTGGCTGTAAACAAAAAATAAAGAAAAAGAAAAAAGTATTGCGCTCTGGACAGCAGCACAGCAATGACCTGACTTCTACCAGCAGTCTTAAAATCTGCACACACCCCTGTTCTTGAGTCAGGACAAATGACTTTAACATAACTATTCCACAAGGCCTTGGTTAAGCCAATCCAAACTCCCTACACAGATTGCCATAGTTCAGCAGAGTGCACTTTATGACAATGATTCAGCACCACTGCCCTCATTTATTCTTAATACAGCAGAAACTGGAAGGAAACTGGAGTAAGTTGAGTAGGGGGAGGTTGTGTTTAATTCAACTCTTTATCAATAAATAAGCCATTTTCATCTAATGTACACATATCTTAGTGCTTAATCTTGAGCTCAAATAAGTTTTAAAAACATACAGCAATAGATCAAATACAACACAACAGAAAATTAACTTTAAAGTAGAATAGTGGAGGACCGTCTCAAAGCCCAGCTCTGACACAGCTGCAGCAACCTCGGTACACCAAACAGACCAAACACTGACAAGTTAAAAGAGGACTGTCATTAGGAATCAGTTAGCCTATGTTCCACCCTGCCTTCTTTCTTCAAAGCTCTGTTCTATACACAAGCACATGTGTACATATTTGTGTGTGTGTGTGTGTGTGTGTGTGTGTGTGTGTGTGTGTGTGTGTGTGTGTGTGTGTGTGTGTGTGTGTGTGTCTGTGCACATGTGTACAGTGGCTCCTTAAAACCCCAAAAAGCAGGGGGGGGGAAAAACACAATTTTTGAACCAAGGAAAAAAAATATGACAGAACTACCCCAACACTGTAATTGGTTGATTTCCTAGTTGCTTTGCGAGTGGGGTAGCAGAGGGGCTAAATTACAGAGTAGTCTGCCTTAGGGCATCATTACACACACAGACATATGCCGCTAACACTGCTGGCTAGTCACTTATCCAGGCGAGGAGGGAAGGTGGGTGTGTTTGTGTTGCACTCATGTATGTGTTACTGTGTATGTGCGCCCCTCTATGTAGTCCACTCCCCCAAACAGATTACAGAGAACTGTGGGTTGGGGGTTGTGATATAGTCATAGGGGCTATTTTGGCATTTGTAATGGCTGGAGAGAGGCTTTAAAGCCAACAGAACGAGTCTCATTTGTAGGTCACCATGAGCAATCCCACACTTATTAGTGATCCAGCGGCAAGGGCATCGTTATAGGCAGCCATATGCCACAACCACTGCTGCCTGGAGCAGGGTGTAAGCCAAGCTTAATCAGGGAACAGTAAGTCTAAAAGTCTCATCCTGTGAAGGATGAACTGATGTTCTCTGAGAGCATCAACTGGCTCATCCTAATAGAACTGTCAGTGTGAAACAATGACCATACGTTATTTACTAAAAAAAAGGCAAACACAATCATCCAGCTACCATTAGCCTACTGGGACTAAATAAAAAGATCATAGTGTAAACTCAAGTCACCTTTTTCCCCAGCGAAAACCATCAGATTTGTACTTTTGCCATTGCCCCGAGACCCAGACACACAAACATTCTGCTGCCAAACAACCGATCATTAGTGAAGAGGTCACAAATACTCCCCTGAGCTTTAGCATGCCAGGGTCACATATTTAACCCCTGAATGATGGAGACACTTGAATAACATATCACCATTAATCAGCCTTAATAGCGAGAAAATGGACGAATAGGACATAGAGTTACTCTGGGAAAGAATTGTTGTCACTGAGCCTTTATACAGCTGTCACTGTTAGTCTGTCTGAGGACACGTGGACACTTAAATGGCAAGAAAAATGCCATTCACTGTTAATCAAAGAATAATTTAAACCACAGGACACCTGCATTTGCAGTACCCAATGGACAATGAGCTTTTATTTCAGCTGTCATAAGTTATTGGTCTGCTGACACGTGGCCACTTAAAAACAACTAGGAGAGGTTGGTGGGACTGGCATCCATTGTTTGAGGATGACTTGGAATAGTAACGAAAAAAGGTGTGTAAATTTACAGAATAGGAAAGATAAATTAAATTAGGCCTAAAGAAGGCAAAATGAGTGAGAGCGACATGGAAAGACCCCTGGACAGTATCGCTAAGGGATGAGATGTTTGATAAGACTTGTTGTGAATGGAACTGGTACTGACATCTAGCATAAAGGCCAGACTTTACACCCTTAGTGTAAAAGGGTGTCCACAGGAGGTACCAGAGAAGCTATATAATAGTAACGTGCAACTCACGATGCTATCACAATACAAACTCACAATAACAATGTTATTATTCAAGCAAATCATCAACTGTGTAAGTGACGAAGGAATTATGTATTTATTCATTTCACAGTACCATCAGTGTGCGTGAAATATCATTATTAATAGAATGAACAATGTGTGGTTTCAGTTAAAAAAAAACAACCAAAAAAACTGTGATTTGCCTTTTGAGAGACTGCCATTCACTTCCCTTTTATTCATTTGATAAACACCACCGTTACGGTCCATGAAGCACGTCCCTGGCCATGAATCATTGTACGTTTCTTAGAATTTTCACGTTTGTGTATAAATGCAATCTCTGTGTGTATTTACCACCACAGTTTCTTTCAAATATTGTACAAATCTTCACAGAATTTTCAGTTAATCAACAGAATAAACTGCGACTCCATCTGCTTTTCTGACCAGCACTGTTATGGGAATATAAGAAGTTGGGTTAACCGAGATAAAACTGCTGCTGCTGTTATTTCTCTGACATAAAAAACTGATGAAAAAGCTGCACCTGTTAAACCTGACATTAATCTGAGAAAATTTCACTTTCCGGTGAAATGGAAGCTTCAGAGGATGACACAGACAGATGACAAATTAGAGGAAAAAGAACCAAACCCTTAAACCACTGTAGTAAAGGGATCCAATGGTTCTGCTATACTGTTGGAGGCATTTTGCTGGTTTAGGTCCTCTTGTCCATTTGGAGGAAAGGGTCACAGCAAAACAAAGCTGTGCAAGTCACCATCCTGTGATCCAGCCTATGATAAAACATTTATAACCTGATGGGACTAGTCTCTTCCAGAATGATAATGCCCTCATCTTTAAAGTTATGCAATACCTACCTTTATGAGTAAAACACATAAAAACATACAAACGTGTTATACGTGCACACAAGCACGCTCTCACCTGAGTTGTGACTGCAGTTTGCCTGCTTTGCTGATAAAATCCTCCCAAATGGGGTAGCTGCTCTGTGGAAGAAAAAAAAAAAGAGACAAAATCATGTCTGACTGACACAATCTCATCACAAGATCAGATTTCACTTTTCCCAGTTACATAGAATTAAACCAAAGGAGGCCATGCTGATGCCTCACCTCACCTGCAGGGCTAAACACAACTAACCAGCTGTGTTTAACCCTGCTTTAGCCAAGCTTGGCTTTCCCATGCATGCAACCCAAAAAAAATAAATTAAAAAAACATGTTGTTCCACCTTGTCACCAGAAGACCTGAGGGTATTCTAGAAATTCAAGCTAAAAATTAATCGGGTCATTGTATACCAATGAAAAGCAGTGGATTTTCCAAGAATCTGGCTGTCATATCACTCATGTTTTGTTTAATATTTTTTGTACCTAAATATTTAACTGAAAAACAGAAACTGGCACGATGATGTAATGCGTGTGTTAGATTTCAAAATGGGTCAGAGGCTTCTTTTAGCAGTAATACTATGGTATAATGAGCCTGGTACCCGATGGGGCGCTAAATGTTTCCTGATTCAGGTCCTGGGCTGAAAATAGCTGTAGAGTCTTTTATCAAAACCATTACAGAGACCAAGTGGCCTAATGCGTAGTCAAGAGGCGGTAGTAAGGCAGCACAAGATAAAATGATGGCTATAGCATGAGCACATGTTTGTTATTAGTGTGCTACTACTGTCAGAGGCCTGAGGAATGTTATGTTATGCTGTCAAACTTTACACCCAAACACCAACTCAGCTCTCTACCAACTGGAGCACTTTTCCCTCTGTCATTCTTTGAGTCTCTCTTACAACACCTCTGAGCCTTTCAGCCTCTGCCCATCTCCTCTCTCCAGGCATCACCATGATTAATGGTCTTTCTCTGCATTTGCCCTATCACTTCATAACTCCTCAACAGATTAGCCCTACATACTGTGAAAGGACAAAGTAAGCAGTCACATCTTCATTTGCCGTGCCATAAAGCACAAAAGGCATTTAAATTTTATATGTTTAGATTACTCTGTGCATTTGCACACCTTTACTGATATTACCTGGCAGCAGCTCGGCCTGGCAGTTACAAATACATTCAGGTGGAAACGGGGGTGAGGCATGAGACGCTGAGACGTGCAGAATGTCTCATAACAAACTTTTTGACTCCAGTAGGAAGGCCATTTGACCCACACATCAAAACCTTCAGACCCTGTGGGTAGGTTTCTACACTGACAGCAAAGCCACCCCACCTCCGGCATTCCTTAAGGCAAGCACAACAGCTGGGGAATCAGCTAATTGTCTCATCAGCCAAGCTCTGTCAAAAATAACATCAAAATAAGACGCCCTAGTTTTGTGACTGACGATTGCCCCAGATAGCCTTGAATGTTGGACGCTGCATGCTTCAAACTGGAGCAAAGAATAAGCCTTCAAGGAAATGATAACGCATGGAGAATACACAGTGCACTGAAACATAACAATATACCTACCAGAAAACAAAAACAAGGGCAGGGCACTTTCCATTATAGCAACATACTCTGATATCACTGTTCTGTTCTTATAGATGCACACAGAAGGTTAGGGCTGAATCTCAGCTGAGTTCAAAAGCCTGGCTCTAACTTCGCTAACTAACCGTGGGTCAGTCGCTAGACTGATATTTGGGGAGTTAACTAGTCAGTTATTTTTTAATGTTGGATACGACTCGAGCATAACGTGACCAATGCAGTAAAGTTTATAAGGCTTACTTTCATGTCTGCGATAACAGTTTGGAAGAGTCCTCCGAGCGCGCTGCATTCCTTCTCGATAACAGCCTCCATTTTCAGGACCAACTCCAGGGGTCAGTCCCGACTCCGAGAGCCGTTTTCACTTGACCACTTCCACTCTCCAGGAAAAACACAAACTCCTAAACGCCTAAAACTACGTCTTTAACAAGGAAAAAAAAAGAAGCAAACCCGTGAGAAATAATGTCTACTGCTCTACAATGCACGAATTATAACTTTTATCGCGGTCAAACACCACGGGGTTGTGCTGCTGCGGTGCACCGTAAATACTTCAAATCAGAAGAAGCTGTCGGGACAGAAGGATAAATTTAAATCCCCCTTCCCTCCACGCCGCCCCGCTCACATCCATGCCTGACGCGCGAAGATACCGTTTAGAGGTCTGCTACTCGAAACGCGCATAATCCACGATGTTCGGCTAGTAACGTTATTCCGCAGCTTGACAGGTAGGTTAACACCGACACCCACCCGTTGCCCTCTTACTGCCTTCCCAACAAACACTGAGGGAGCGAAAAAAGCGGAGCCGTCAAGGCTCCCGGAATAATAAAAAACGTACTTCCGTTTGCTGGTTCATCAAAATAAAACGTCAAGTTGCTCGAAGGCTGTAAGGTTACACCGGAGAGCTCGTTCAGCGTTATAATTGTACCTGTAATAGTCACAAATAACCAAGTGAACGTAACCTAACGCTGAAAACCACAGCCAGCTTGTAGCTCAAGATAAAAATTTCGCAATTCTTGGCTCGTCTTGTTTTTTTTATTATGAAGGAATCCTCGTTACATCCGGTTTGGGCTGCTGCAGATGTGCAGGTGAAATGGCACGTTCACGACTGACTTTTAGCGTGTCTTTATGCGACGCTTTGCGTTTTTGTTAGAAAGAGCTCAGAAACAACAGGTGAACACGATATCTAAAAATATCAGAAACTTGTTTTAAAAACGTTTTATTCCCTATAAATTTGGTCTGACTTCGAAAATGTTCAGACTGCAACGATAAAAATATTTCAATACTTCATCAACTTTTTTGCCAGTGCAAACATTTTGTCATTTAGATACAACACATACTAAGATAATATGGGAAACCGATGCAACAAATCAGAGCAGTTATTAATAAATGACGACATCTAGTGGCCAAAATAAAAATCACAACATAAAAATCACTGGAAGGACCGGAATATATGGAACGCTCTATTTTCATGCAAAAATGACAGTTGCAATTTTACTAGCACTAATGTTTTACCTTGAATAGATCCTGATATGTTAAGTTTATTATCAGTCTCAAAACAAACATTTACATCAAACAGAATTAATTTGATTAAATATGTGCATACACAGGCTGCTACATTTTGACACAAAGAGAACTTGGAATGCTGAAGAGATGCATACTGTATTAGTAGATTAACAGTGAAATCAAATACTTATAACTGTACATTTTGATCTAAAGTATTATGACAAGAAATAAGAAAATAAATAAATAAATAAAGTAATAAAGTATTGACACTGCAAGGTCCAGTAGCCTATAAGCCCTGTTAAAGAATGCATCTGAAACAGATGTACAGTGATGTGAAAAAGAAAGTATTTGCTCTTTCGGTTATTTACATATCAGCACATAATTTTAAAAAAGTCATCTGGTTATTAGGTAATTGCAGCCTCTGAGGAACAAAAACACATGACATACTACACTGTGTCATTATTTATTAAAAGATTAAAAAAATAAGCCAAAAATGCAGTCATTTTGGCTTGATTAACTGATTATCAGTATAACAGCATGCCTTAGGTTGGCAAAGTTGCACCAGAACAAACCATAAGACTTGGACCATGTCCTTTGGATAGATGAGACCAAAGTGGAGATATTTGGCCATAATGCACAGCTCAATGTTCAGTGAAAATCAAACACAACGTATCAGCACAAACACCTAATACCATCTGTCAGGATGGTGGTGGAGTGGTGATGATTTGGGCTTGTTTTGCAGCCACAGGAGCTGGCCACCTGGACCATAAACTCCACTGTATAACTAAAGTATTCTTGAGCCAGATGTGAGGCTCTATGAGCAAAAGCTAAAACTTGGTCAAAAGTGGTTCATGCAACAAGACAATGAGCTGTGCCTGCAAACCTCAGTGAACTAAAGCGCCCCCGTAAAGAAAATGGTTAGGTGAAAGGTGGTTCTACACACAATTGAATCATGTGGTGCATTTAGTTTTCCACACACTGCTTCTGCATTTTGGTGTAGTTTCTGTTAAATGATATGTAATATGTCATGTGTTGTTCATCTGAGGTTGTATTTACTAAATGTTAAGACCTGCTAAGGACCTGATGACTTTGCATGATGTCCTGATATGTAAAACCTTAGAGCTGAAAGAGGGTTTACTTTCTTTTTCATGAACGTACACAGTACACTTGTATTTAAGGCAAGTGTAACTGATAATATAATGTTCTGAAACTCAGTAAATAGAAAATGTGCCAGTATGCATATTATAATGAACTCCACTGATTAGCATTTTACACAAACAGTTAATTTTTGCTATAACGTAGGTTGGAAGCACAATAAAACCTCAGATATACAGGGGTTGGACAATGAAACTGAAACACCTGGTTTTAGACCACAATAATTTATTAGTATGGTGTAGGGCCTCCTTTTGCATCCAATACAGCATCAGTTCATCTTGGGAATGACATATACAAGTCCTGCACAGTGGTCAGAGGGATTTTAAGCCATTCTTCTTGCAGGATAGTGGCCAGGTCACGACGTGATGCTGGTGGAGGAAAACGTTTCCTGACTCGCTCCTCCAAAACACCCCAAAGTGGCTCAATAATATTTAGATCTGGTGACTGTGCAGGCCATGGGAGATGTTGAACTTCACTTTCATGTTCATCAAACCAATCTTTCACCAGTCTTGCTGTGTGTATTGGTGCATTGTCATCCTGATACACAGCACCGCCTTCAGGATACAATGTTTGAACCATTGGATGCACATGGTCCTCCAGAATGGTTTGGTAGTCCTTGGCAGTGACGCGCCCATCTAGCACAAGTATTGGGCCAAGTATGGCAGCCCAAAACATCACTGATCCACCCCCATGCTTCACTCTGGGCATGCAACAGTCTGGGTGGTACGCTTCTTTGGGGCTTCTCCACACCGTAACTCTCCCGGATGTGGGGAAAACAGTAAAGGTGGACTCATCAGAGAACAATACATGTTTCACATTGTCCACAGCCCAAGATTTGTGCTCCTTGCACCATTGAAACTGACGTTTGGCATTGGCACGAGTGACCAAAGGTTTGGCTATAGCAGCCCAGCCGTGTATATTGACCCTGTGGAGCTCCCAACGGACAGTTTTGGTGGAAACAGGAGAGTTGAGGTGCACATTTAATTCTGCCGTGATTTGGGCAGCCGTGGTTTTATGTTTTTTGGATACAATCCGGGTTAGCACCCGAACATCCCTTTCAGACAGCTTCCTCTTGCGTCCACAGTTAATCCTGTTGGATGTGGTTCATCCTTCTTGGTGGTATGCTGACATTACCCTGGATACCGTGGCTCTTGATACATCACAAAGACTTGCTGTCTTGGTCACAGATGCGCCAGCAAGACGTGCACCAACAATTTGTCCTCTTTTGAACTCTGGTATGTCACCCATAATGTTGTGTGCATTGCAATATTTTGAGCAAAACTGTGCTCTTACCCTGCTAATTGAACCTTCACACTCTGCTCTTACTGGTGCAATGTGCAATTAATGAAGATTGGCCACCAGGCTGGTCCAATTTAGCCATGAAACCTCCCACTTTAAAATGACAGGTGTTTCAGTTTCATTGTCCAACCCCTGTATATCAGATATATACCTGCAACACCTTGTTTTTAGACTGAGCAAGTGCCAATCAGAGAAAATTAAACTATACAGATGAAAAAGATGAAGCCAGAACCTCAACAGATGTATTGTAGCGTCTGATGCAGTTGGGTTCCTCAGCTTAAATTTTTAACTTGAGGATTAAAATGAGGGATGAGATGGAGGCAGAGGAATTAAAAAAAACAAAACAAACAAAAAACCAAACACACTTGGGTTGCAATTCTAAGTCTGCACATCTCTATAGATATACTGCGTTTGCTTCCATAAAGTAATGCATCATGTTGTGATTTTTGGCAACTCCTAGCTGCAACATAAAAAAAAATACACTGTTGACTGTGACAGTGCATGCAGTAATGATGCAGAGACAATTTTTTTCTTTAGGAATTTATTTCTGTTGTCCTTAAATGTGTTAAAATGTCAAACAAGCAGGTGTCAAAACAATTAATAATATTTTAATTACCTAACACAAACAAACGTATGCCGTAACAAGTAGCAAGTAAGATAGTGATTGATTCAAGCCATTTAATAAGGTATCAACACAGTTAAGTACGAAGGTCAAACACTAAAAACACACTATTCAAAACAGCTTTTTTTTAATTAATGAAAAGATTAAATTATTGATTTTCTTTATCTGCAAATCACTGATGTCAGCTACAGAAGAGCAGTAATAGATGTTTTACATGACCAATAATGAGAGAAAGTGTACAGTTGGTTACAATAGTTTGAAACACAGTCAGTGGCCAGTGTACTGATGAAATAAAAAATGTGAAGACATTCAAACATCAGATCAACTTTTAAGGCACCTGGACATATCATGACAGTAGCATTAAAATTAAAATTCACAGCTCCTTAGCACCAGGGTACGTAAAAGACAGTGGGAACAACGTGGTTGCTGTTTATAGTCACTGAAACATATTGTGCCATCAAGGTAATTAAATCTTTTTAATGGAACTGAAAATAAGAAAATGTTTTTTTTCCAGTGGAGCTTTGATTTAGAAATTCGGACATTATCTGTATGCTTAACATAGTAGGAAGGAAAATAAAACTCAAGCATTATTTTAATCATTTTAATGACTCTTACTAGTCTCAAGATCCTGTGCAATATAACCGCTCACCGCTTTCCTTATTATCCCATATCAATTCGGAGTGATTAGCATTAAAATATGACAAACTCTTGGTTAGCAACAAATAAATCAAATTCATATGCTGATAACAAGGCCTATAACTACCATTCTTTAACCCTATCCTCAAAATACCTTTAAACGCCCAACAAGAAGCTACACAAAAGGTCATGATTTCAATATCTTACAACAAATTACTGTAGGAACATTAGTGTCCAGAAGTCTTGCCAGATAATTTGTCTGCTGCCGAGACTTTTTGTCATCTGTACTTTTCCACTGTACCTTTGATGTAGTGATCACTTTCTGACAAGAATGTCCTATTAGGAAATAATAGAGTGCACTTGGTTGAACTCTCTAAGGAGGACTTTGCGCTGTGGCTCATGTTTTAATACATGATGAAGATATGAAGCAGCTGGTAAATTAGTTCATGTCCATTTTCCCCAGTTACTTCCTCCACCTCTTGAAGCCCATCACCATACTGCAGCCATAGCACAGCGTCACCATACATGTAAGTATCTGTGACAGAGAGGAAATGGGTTATCAACTATTTGTGCAGTAGAAAAAAAAAGCAAATTATATGGAGAATTTTTTACTGTTTCAGAAGCGAGTTTGGCCTAGATGAAACAGAAATATGTAAACTGTATATGTGGCTTCTTTTCTCTATTGGAGTTATTGGTTACTTGTATATACAGTTTAGATTTTACTATCAATAATCACTGAAACTGTGGACGTGGAAGTGATAGTATTATTGAAAACTGGTATGTCCTAATTTAAAACAACTTTCACAACACAAAAATGGGTCTTTTAAACGGGTCCCTCAACCCACATGTTTATGGCTGACGTAAGAGTTTAGAGTGCACGGGGGCAGCAGGAACCAGCTGTTCTTATTTATAAAATGTTATGGGCTGACAGTTCCAGCTGATAAGGCAAAACAGATACTCTGTTACTTTATTAAAACACGAGGAGGCGCTTTCACATTATCAAGATCTGTATGCAAAATTTTAAAGCCAAACGCAGGCTGTATAAAGGTGGATGTAGCCACTACGACAACAATCACTGGTTCGCGAAGATGTACTGAAACACCTCAAACTGAGCATTTTCTCTGTTGTTGTGTTGAGGTTTTGAACCCAGATGCAAGGAGATACTGCATACTCATAAGCTAGCGTCTTTATCCTTCTTTTTGACCTTTATGCGGACCATAAATTCATCAGGGAAATGTTGTTTACTGAGGTGACAGATCAAAGGAGCCAAGGACCATTTCCCACAGGCATCATTGTGAAACCAGAGGAGCTGCCCCCTGCTGGCAATTAGAAAGCCACTGACTTAGGTTTTTAAGACCCAGAAGCCATAGCCATCTTTTAAATACAGTCTATGCCCAAAACATGCTCAAAACATGCCCAAAGGAGCAGCGAGATGAGTATAATGAATGAACCTTCTGGTACTAGTGCAACTATATTGCATTACATTAAAAAAAAAATCTTTCAACAACACCTACAATACCAGAAACTGAATTTGATAAGCTATACAGTACTCACCGTGGCTGCCACGTTAATACCGTACCGCCTGGCACTCAGGACTGTGAATACGTTGCCAAGAGGGGAGGTTATGCATATGCTCTGATCTGGTTGAATAGTGATGACAGCATTTTTACTTGCTGCTGTTGTCGCTGCCTCCAGCACAAAGGCAGCAAAGTAGAAGAGTAGAGCTATGAAATGGTAAAAAACATCCTGAGAAAAAGAAGAGAAAATACATTATGCACTTTCAGCTTTGAGGCGTAAACAACTACAGGCATGAGTACTGTGGGGGTTTTGTTTTGGTTTTTGTAAAATTGTTGAAGAACTTAGATTTCACTACTCGGGCATCATGTCAGTATGTGGGAACAAATAAAACACCAACTAGCAAGTGACTTTGCAAAATAGTGCTCTAGTCACTGTGGCCACTTACACTTTGGAATTTACATATAAAATCCTCAAATTTGTCAGAGAATCAACTTTTTCCACATTAACAAAGACAATTATACAAGACTGCACACCAAGTAATTTCAAGTTAAACTGACACTGTAAAAAACAAAACAAGAAAAGTGAAAGGCAGACTTTAAGAAAGGAAGACACAGAGGGAGAAGGACGGGGAATAGAGGTGGAGACCGCAGAGTAACGAAGGTTAATGAGAGTTTGTGCTGCCGATTTTGTGAGCCTGGTGGGACTACAGGCGAATCTTTGTTGTGTTTTAGTGTGAGCTCATCATCCGTGTCACTCATTGTTCGGATGAAAACAAACAACCCCACAAGCCGCTCTTGGGGCAGGGCCCAGAGCCTCAGGAGAGGGTGGCTCAAGTCTGAGACTCCAGACTTGACACAGACATGAGTCCTCTACAATGACAACACAAGAACAAGGCACAGCCACTAGCTTTTCCTTATATTTCAACATTATATCCAAGTTACTGCAAAAATGAAACAGTTTTTTTGTTTGTTTGTTTGCTTATTTTTCCTTTACTGTGATTTTGATGTTTTACTTCAATTTGAATGCTCAGTGCTTTGCTCCGGTCCTGGGTAGCATCTTTTCAAAACTTTGAGGGTTTCACTTTGGACAGTTAAAGTGATTGAGTGGTTTTAATATGAGGAAGTTATCTTATCTCTCAGTGGGCAACATAAAGTGCTGTGTAATCCAACAAGGGGATCCATAAATCCTACAAGAGTAAGAGTAAATAAATGATAAATTGAGGAGCATGGCACTGCTAGGCGCCTGTTGTCATTGCAGCAGTTGACTCAAAGGCCTATGAGGTCTGGTGTCTTTTTCCAAGTTCTGTACTCTGCTGAATATTTAAATGGTCTGAACAATTTTTTTTAAAAGCCTTTATTTTACCAGGTAAAAAAATGTTTGAGAACAAGTTCTCATTTACAAACATGACCTGGCAATTCACAGAACTTGTGTAGTAGCCACAACAAAAATAAAAGGAATAAAATGTTATGCAATTTATCTGTAGTCACACTGATGAAAACTAATTGTTTTACCTTCAACTGTCTAAAGAGAAAACCTAGAGCAGCTGTTACACTGTGTACAGTTTAAACAGGCCAGCTGATCCAACTTTAAGACAGCAGTCACTGATATGCAGACACCTCAGTGCACTGGATCTGCTGAAACAGATCTCCAGCTTTCATGCAACAAAAATACATTACCCACTGGTTACATTTAGCCCACTGGCTTACCTTTTCTTTTTTTAATCAACTTATTCCATTTACTGGTTGTTTCAGATCACCATCAGTTATCTCATAATGGTTTATGACATGCAACTTTGCTGCTTTTCTAGATTCTCCTTTTACCTCCCAAAATAAACACTTAAAAAAAAGAAACTCATTCTGAATGGCTCAACCTGCACCAAACCCTCGTAAACAGTAAATAATATTTAATTTAAGTGCATTATGGAGGGAGTTCAAAATTAATATGCAATGTGGTGCATTTCAGATGTGTCAATTCACATTTTATTAACGGTCAAGAGGATGTGTGAGATGGAGGCAGATGATCTTCTATAGCAACCCCAAAAGGGACCAACCAGAAGAAAACTCAGAAGAAAAAGCATGTGTGTATAGATGGACAGGTGATGGATAGAAAGCTTGACAATCTCATTTATCAGCAGCTTACCAAGAAGTTCCAGTCAGTACTGATGCGGTCAGCCAAACCAGTGATGAGGAAAGTGAGGTAGGCAGAGGAGAAGAGGAAGGTGGTAACAGAGACAAACATCACCCAGCCCTGGAGCAGGGGGACGGGCACAGCGGAGGAAGCCACCAGGATCCATACAAGGCCACCAAAAAACTGGGGACATACACAAGCACTCATATTGGTGACGGATGCAGTTATCTATTTATTTATTTACCCCCACCCCACCCCCAAACACAGCACTGGCAAGGGCACTTTGAATGAGCCTGCTTACATAACAGCATGCACATTTCTAAGACCATAGTTTTTTTTTAGAGGTAAGATGAGGGCAGAGGTAGCTGAAATACTAAACAATGAGTCAGTGGAACATCCATCCATCCATCCGTCCGTCCGTCTTCTTCCGCTTATCCAATTCAGGGTCGCAGGGGCAGCTGGAGCCTATCCCAGCTGCCATAGGGCATATTATTCCAAAGAACTGCACATTATATTAAATATTCATTTGAATTACACCTTGATGTTACAGCCAGTTTCATTATAAAAGCAACCTTTTATGCATTATGTCCAATGTATAGCAACTTCTAAAGAAGGCTATCGGGATGCAAATGTTGTTGCTGCCTGGAGCACATGGATCCTGCTCAGCAGTAGGATGCATGTCAAACTGTTGTACCTGAAATGGTTCGTTTTAGAGAAATATGCACTGTTGTTAATGACAGGTTTAATTTAGGGAAACACCTTTAACTCTAGTGACGTTTTGACCAACTGCGTTTCCACCCGGAGGCCCATTTAGTGAGGCTGCGGCTGCAGTAGATAAAGAGTAAAATAACCATAAGATTAGAGGACGCGTGTAAAGGTAGAGTCGAGGTCACATTGCAGGGTTATGGACTGCTGGAACTGCAGATGCAAACAGTAAGTTATCTGCTAACTTATTAAAGTTTTAAAAGTCATAAATGGTTTGCAAAGAGATAACGCTCCAGGCTCGCAGGCCAGCAGTGTTGCAAAACAGCTGTTTAGATCTTTCACTCCTGACGACATCTCCCAAGCGACATTTCCCCGTTTGCTTTTGCTGAGTTTGTTGCCATCAAGCAGCAACCAATCCCCGGTCGAAGGGAATCACAGTGACTAACAGTGCGTCGCGTTGACAACGACACTGAGCAGTCCTCCCATTAAAAAACAAAACAAAGGAAAAAATCCAACAAGCAAGAATTCATCAATTATTCATAAAGACGGTGACTATGCATACACTGAGGTCAATGATACATGTACGACTAAAATCATCAGGTGCATTTCCCCACCTCCCTTTTTATATATACAAAAAACAACACTTACTATTTCTAAACAGATGAGAGCTCCGGAATAAGTCCTCAATACGGCCAGTCCCAAAGGTAAAGTAATAGTTGGCGCTGAAAACGAGGTGGCAGCGGGGTTGGTGGCTGGTTCCGACATCTCTCTTTTCTGTCTGTCTGTCAGTCTGTCTCTCACTCTCCTCTGCCTCTCGCCCTCTTGTCTTCCACTAAAAAAAAAAACCAACAAAAAAACCCACCCGTTTAACAAAGGACAGGGACAGCCAGAGAAATTCCTCCGGCGTCATATGTCCCCCAAACAGGTCAGACAGGTGCACGGGCCACTCCCTGTAAGCCCGCGCTGCATTCAGGGACATCATGGAAGCTTATGTGTCCAAATATATATGAACAATTAAAACAAAACAAAACACTTCATTTTTCTCACATATAACAGATAACAAATCAATTATTCTTACAACAAGTGAAAAGTTCAAACTGATATGTATAGTAATATTAATTAGTTAGAAAATGAATTAATCATGTGATCCAGCTTTTGATTATTATTTGGCGAGGCAAGGGATAGACAGTGGCTGCTGCCTGTAATGACAAGTTAATGTAAAAGTGGTTGATTAATGGTTTTGACATAATAATATTTACTTTTAGCAGAAAAGAGTTACTGTTAGGTTTGCCTCTAAGGCAGTACTGTGTTTCAGAACAGTCATAAAAGGCACAAGGTGTGTTGCAGAGTGATGATACAACCACACATGGGTCACTCCTTTATTTCTTTAGGAGTTCACCTGGCTTTTAAGCTCTCCACACCCCCAATGTCAATTTCAGATATCTCTGCAGTCATTAGCATTGTAAAGGTTAATGCCCTTATTGTGATTTGGATAAATACAACACAAAGTGAAGGCAGCAACTGAATCACTCCGTTGGAGCACTTTACTCCCTCTGTGAACATCCAGTAGCAGGCAGATACCACAGCTCTTAGAGCATTAGTGAAAGGCAACAATCAGATAGTTGTAGACATGACTAGACTCTCGCTGATTCCTTTTATCAAAATGAAGTGAGGGCTCAGAAACAGTCGTGCATGTACTGGTTAACCTTCATAGTGCAGGAGGAAAGAAGCTGCAAAAGTAAATATTAATTTAAGCACTGAAGTAAGAGCTGAGGAGAGAAAAGCACTGATTTCCAAACGCACACTGCACAAAAACAGAACTGAAAGTTTTAAAAAGTAATTTGTTTGGGTTTTGCAAGGTTTTAATATCAAGAAGTGAAAATGCTGTGGATGAAATGAGCGGGTTCTTTTGGAAAGCCACAGTTAATGATTAGCTAGATTTGTGTTATGTGAGCCAGTGTTGATATGACCTCTAAAAGGGCACAATTCAGCTCAACAGGCTCACAGAAGCAGTATGACCTGAAAAAAATGTAGTATTCTAATGTGAAAAATAAGGAAAGCATTTAAAAACCAGTTATCTTTAAAGTTTTAGTTAAGGCAACTGTGTGATTCCTAATTTATAAAATATACAAAAAAAATCTACAATTTTTCTATGCTATTGTATAATTTAGAAGCAGTGGAAGAAACTATAAATGTTTTGCTTTAAACACACATAAAAAATTGCAGATTTTTATTGGACAAATCCAGTGATGGCATAGTTACCTTGAAAAAGTAATCAGATTACTGATTATTCCTTTAAAAAGTTGGATCAGTAAAGTAACCACTTTACTGATTACTTAATTTTAGATGTAACTAAGTTAGATTACAAGTTACTTTATTAGTTACATTCAACATCTGCCAGTGTTGTGCCAAAAAGTGATCGTCTGCCATAAAGTGATTCCGATGTTTCTATGTGCTTTTATGTGTAATGTCTTTGCTTATATCGGTAAATAGACTACAGTCAACATGATTTATGAAGGGCTTCTATATAAAATGAAGAAATAACTTGTTTTTCAAGAATCTTTATGAGTCTGTGTTATTGGAAATACATTATAATCAAATCTGCGCTTTTTGGCCACTTAAAATATCTTTATAGAACTGTGGTATTATATTTGTTGTGATTTCTGCAGCCTTCTTGACCAGATTTCTGTTTAAAAAGACATTTTTAATGCCAGTGACAGTTTTTAACCTTGATATAAAAAAGCGAATATCTAAAAGTCACTTTGCCAAAAACTGAGCCCTTTGTTTCATTGCAAGCAAATAGCTACAATGAAACAGAGTGAAAATTTAAAGGGGTCTGAATACTTTACATACCCACTGTACATTTGGGAATCAATAAGATAAACTCCTAAGACCAAATGGACCTTAATTCTCACAAATCCATGGTAATTCAGTATTACATGCAACATCATTCCATTCCCCACTGCTGCCCACGATCTCAGCACAGTCCTCATCTCCAGAACTATTCAGCTCCCCGCTATTCCAGAATCCATGGACCAAGTCTTGGTCTCTTGGCCTCTTGGCCACCTCTCAAACACACAGGATAAATATAGTAACTACCCCCATATATAATAACTTCAATGTATTAGAACAAATAGAGCAGTCCAACATGGAATTGCATTCACGAGGATGCATTTCCAAGATTTTTCTTTTTTTTTTTTTTTTTTAAAAGACTTATCTGTCCTTGTTTTATAATATGAATAAATGTTAGACTTGGCTGTAGTTCATATTTTTCATTATTAGCCTTTACTCTGATAATGCAGGATAAAAGATTGCCTTCTAGAGGATCAGTTCTGAATGCCACCTTTTCAGAGATCTTCAGTACATCTGTGTAACATTAAGGAGACAATAAAAGATTATTTACACCACAGATTTATAATTAACCAAACCTTATTTTTGGATCACTTACAAATACTTTACACAGTCTCTTTTGCTATGAAACAAAATCAGAAATAAGGGGACTTCCTGAAATTATTTTATCTTTATTTTCCACGTCGCCTTTAATTTCCATTCTATACCAGTGAAGGCATGTTAAAGAACACTCAACTATAAATTTCTTGCTCAAGCTGATTTTCTAACCTGTAATGCTCTCATTTAACCTGTCAACCTCCAGCTGTAACTCATCGCGACATGCTGCCACAGCATTGTACTGGCTCTGCAGCACCTCCAGATCTTTCATCAGCCTGCCGGAATTCGCCCTCAGCTGATCCAGCTCATCTCTCAGGGCATCACTGTCTTCAATTAACTTATCAGCCCATTTTTCACATGTCATCAGACTAACTTGAAGGATGTTCTGATGACCAATAGCACTGGTGTCTGCAACAAGTTCATTTACAGTCTATAACGAGCCCTGGAAATTATCAGGCGACCACTCCAACATAGTGGAATACGCACAGTTATTTCTGCACTCATATGATTATATAAATTGGTACTGTACTTACTGTGAGCCACCAAGCCAAGGATCAAAATTAGCAGTAAGAGTCCCAGACCAACCAAGGCAAGTCTGATCCATGTCACTGAACCACACATGAAGGCAGTGAAAGCAAAACAGATGTATAGTTAAATGCCAATGAATAAGCAGTCCTTTGGTCTCTTGCTATCTATATTGCCTCAAACATACTGTAACCCTTTTATAATGACTGCAGCTAATGTTTCAGGTAATGTTGAACATTTGGAGGACTGTGGTTCACAGTTTATTCTTACCTAGACTTTGAGATCTCCCGGCATATTTCAATCTGCTGTCAGTAGTCATTATATCCACGTTATTCCCATGAAAATCCTCTGGCATGTTGTTCAGTTCCACTGACGAGGGTCAGATTTGTGCTTACTGTATTCCGAAAAATCTTCCCAAGTGTTGCAACTGAAAGAACCATGAACTTTACCTCAGGTTCTGCATGTTCTTTAATCAGAAAGATTTCAGACAACACATAGGATAAGGAGTCAATTACTAAATTTAATAAAGCCATCTCAAACAGGTTTACAGAGCACTCTGGTTCAGAATTGTCGAAGCTGTCTAATACAGCCAATCGGTGCAGCTTCACACAAGTCTGACACCGCCCTCTATCTTAGCCCTACTTTTATACACAGGATTAGACACAGTTACACAGTTACTGAAATATGCAAGATGCTACGTTGTATAGCGGGGGGACGTGTAGCATGCTTATCAGTTCCTTCTCCTGCGGCCTTCACTGTCGCCAGCTACCGGCCTCATCTGGGTCCTGTAGGCACAAAACATCAGACCAAAACTCACATTCTTTTCCACTAACTCATCCAGCATGATCTTCCTTCCTCCTTGCTATGCAGTCTAATTTCTGTCTCCTGTGCAGTGTTACTTCAGCACCTTCACCTTGTGCAAAGATCAATGCTGCGATATGCTTCTTGATACTGTAGATCTACTTAAATTGTTATATTTATGGTATGTCTACTGTGCCGCTTATTTTACACTCCTTTCTTCTCAACAAACGGCTTTTAACAGTTCATTATGTTGCTGGCACAGTAACCACGTGCCTTATGAGATAACAATAACTTGGCTTCTGCTAATCACTTTTTCACTTCTTCTGCGTACTGTTTGTACTTTTGTGCACTTGTAATTGAGCAGTAGTCAAGTTTAATTTACTCTGGAATTGAGAGTAGCCCTTTAAAGTTGGCACACTTAAAGTCAGAAAAACCAGAACATCAGCCCGTGTTTCTGTGCTTAAGCGTGCGAGACTATTCTACTCTAATTAATTACTTAAATCAACCTTTTGAACTCTATGATGTCAGTTTTTGAGTGCAGCCATAGCCTTTTAATGGTAATGATACAGCGCCATAGGATACGTAAAACTGATTTGAAAGCGAGGTCCATATTGTTTCAATTAGTGAAAACCTCAGTAACTGCAATGTGCCAGCTCCTGTGGCTGAAAACCAAGCCCAAATCATCACCCCTCCACTACCATGATGATAGTTGATGAGGTGTTTGTGCTGTTTTTGGTTTTCACCACACACGGCACTGTACATTATAACCAAGCATCTCCGCTTTGGTCTCGTCTGTCCAAAGGACATTGTTCCAGACGTCTTGTGGTTTGTTCAGATGTAACTTTACAAATCTAAACCGCGCTGCCATGTTCTTTTTAGAAGAAACTTTCTCCTGGCAGCTCTTCCAAGCAAACCATACTTGTTCAGTCTTGTCATGAACTTTACCATGTTAACTGAGGCCTGTTAAGTCCAAGATGTTGCTCTTGTGTTTTGTTTTGTTTTTGCAGTTTTTCTGAGTATTGTCTGACCTTGGGGTGAATTTGCTGGGATGTCCACTTCTGGGAATATTGTGACACTGTGTTAACACACAACGACATGCCTTGTGGGAAAACAGTAACTTGGGTTGGTGTCAAGAAGTACTTTTCTATTTTCAACTAATCTTACTCACTTCTTCTACATATCTCTTAGTACTTTACTTTGTATGCTTATACTTGAGCAGTAGGGTAGAGTAGTAGCACAGCTAAACTGTTATAGAGGTTTAGTCAACTTTAAAGATGACAAACTCAAAGAATAATCAAGAAAACTATTTTATTTCCTGTGTGAAATAGCAGAATATCAGTCATGTTTATGTGGTTAAGCACGAGTATATTCTATTTTAATCTAATTACTTAAACCAGCCCCTTGAACCCTGTGATATAAATTTTTTCCAATGATACAGATAGTGCTAAAGAACAGGAAACACTGCTTTAAAAGTGACTTCCCTATTTTCTCAAATAGTGAAAAAACCACGACTGCAAAAAAGAAAAGAAAATCCGTGGAGGAAATGCAGGACACATTTTTCAAAAGATCATCTCAAAGGTCAAATGAATCATAGGGCATTCAACTTCTTTCAACAAGAAGAGCTGGATCAGGCATTTTATGTGAATGTGGTCATAATCTTATGAATCAATATCTGATTCTTAGCAATCTTGTAATAATTATTAACTGAGCCCATCTAATAAGTACAACACCTGCTATGAGCACATGCTATATGGTTCTTCAGACACTCGTTTAGAGGCAATGACACAATAATCTTATTTGACAATTTCCAGGAACATTTTTTATATGTCAGACTGCAAACCGAGATGAAATGTCAGACAAAGTAAGGTAAACATTTCTACAATTAAAACTGAAATTGTCTGGATATTTATTGCAAATGTGAAATATTACTGGTTTTCCCCGAAGTCTGATGATTTTCTTGACACATGCAGTACAGTGCTCGTGGTCATTATGATGCCGAGGCAGGTGTCCCTCTTCCTCCTCCTCTTCTCCTGCTCTTTGGGAACTCACAGATGAAAAACATGGTGGCTTCACACTCCACAGGAGCCCATGTTCCAGTGCTGAGCAGCTCCACGCAGCTGGAGTTTGTATTGGACTGTAGCTCCTCATCTTGGCTCCAAGATGCAAAACCCTGCAGAGGGCTGGAGTCTACATAAACATGACTGCTTGTTCCATCCTGATGAAAAAAAAAAACATGAGATTTTTTTTAAAGAGCTTCTCATCAGTTAACTAAGTTTATTCTGTTTTTTTTTTTTTGACTATCATCACCCACAACAGCCTAAAACATGCTTTAATTAAGCATTGTAAACAACCTACTGGAATTGTTCAGATTTTTCTTTTTCTTTATATTTCTGTACTAAAAGTGTGGCAAAACGCACAAGACCTAGAAATTTTGAAAATTCATGAAAAGGCTCCAAATCACAACAATAACCAATCTCTGTTTTTGTAGTTATCAAAAACACTTACCGCATGCTTGATTTGAGGCTGCACTCCTATATACACTCTGGTCAGTCCTGCCTGACTAACATAGTCTGCCATGAGACGGTTGGTGTTGCTGGTTTTGGGCATGGCCAGGGTGCCTCCTCTTAGCTTGCAGTTCATTAAAGCCTCTCTAAACCGCTTGGGCTCCTTCACCAGCAGGTAGTACCTCTCATCTGTTTCTCTCAAGCCTAGAACCACTGCACAGGACAGGTTTAAAGGTTAAAGGTCATCTGAAATAAGTTTATTGCACATTTTCCGTGTTAATTGACTGAATGAATTTTCTTCATGTAGAAAATAAATTAGAAATCAAAGTGGCAGGATGAGGCACAGGCATGAAGGGTCTAGTGTACTTACAGTGTATCACAAAAGTGAGTACATC
>JAMQGT020012400.1:0-70101 GCA_024447675.2 Pterophyllum scalare | reverse complement strand
TGTATATATATATATATATATATATATATATATATATATATATATATATATATATATATATATATATATATTTATACTTTTTTCGGTAACGAGTAATCTAACGTGTTAGATTAGCATACTAACCTGATGCCAAGGCACCCACATTGTAAAATCCAAGGGATTAAAGCGCTTTGCTAAGGAAAGGTCATGGGTTGTTTTTGATTTATTAACTCTTCATTAAAACCCCAACTAAACCTCATCTGAAGTTCTTTTGCCATCAAAACCTAACCACAGACAGATATCCATGTTTGCCTAACTCCAACCTGTACCACTTCACCACAATGTTTTTGCATTATAGGAAAAAAATGAACATTTCCTCCAAAACATGTATTGTCAAATCAAATAGCACTTAAAGAATGTATTACCTCTGGATCAGTGAGACGGGATGGGTCTGGGTAGAGGTAGAAGATAATTCCATCTTTGGCTCCAGATAATGTAAGACCACGAACCAGCAACACCACTAGCATCACATATGGAAATGTGGCAGTGAAGTACACCACCTTAAAGACAATCAACAGTCCGTATTTGTTTTTTGTTTTTAAATTAATTAAAAAAAAAGATTAGATGCTTCATCTATCAAAAATTAACATATCACATTAGGTTTGTTCTGTACCTTTCCTGTGGTCTTCACTCCATTCCAGATACAGAAATAACACAAAACCCAGGCAAGAAGTAGACAAAGGGCCAAGTCCCAACGGATATTACCAATTTGATCTATTCCATCAGACAGGCCCAAAATTCTCCTCCTGTTACAAAGTTTATTAGTTAAATGATAACCTTATAATCATTATGATATGCTTCAAATTATGATACTTACTCCCAAAATTCAACAACTGAAGATGTACTGTTTCCATATGGGTCAATAGGAAATGTTTGATTTTGACCATGTTCAAAACAGCCATCTTGCATGAAAGAATAAGAGGTTTGTGAAATGTGAAAAACATATGCATGATGCACTTATGTGTAATAAATATAAAATAAAGTTTGAATACTTGTGTTCCAACTGTTGTGACAGCTCGCCCATGGAAGTTCAGCCCTGAAGGATGAAAACAGGTAGAGAAACGTCCAAGCCAGTATGATGATGTAATACATTCCAGTGTACAAAACAACCACTTGGCTTCCGTAACCTAAACCTATAAAGAAATAGGATGGTAAACAGTATCAATGTTTATAGAGACTTCCTTTCAAGCTTAGACTTTTTCAAGGTTAAACGATCATGTAGAAAATCACCTGTACAAATTTAATTTAATTTCTAATTTATATACACACACACACACATATATATATGTGTGTGTGTGTGTGTGTGTGTGTGTGTGTGTGTGTGCGTGTGTGTGTGTGTGTGTGTGTGTATAAATATATAACAATATTATATTAGTATTAGCATTTTACTTTCTAGTCATTTACATTTCAATCTGTCCATCCATCCAACTGCTTATCCAGTTCAGGGTCCAAGGAGGGCTGGAGCCTATCCCAGCTGTCATAAGGCTAAAGGCATGGTACACCCTGGTCAGGTCACCAGTTTAACATATGGCTCTACTACATTTCAAACTAAAAATGATTTAGTATTTATTACACTGCCTTTTAGTTTGCGTTATAAACATATGCATGGAACAGCTCTTCCAACATGACACAGCATGCCACAAAGCTCTGATTATCTGAAACTGGTGTCTTGAACATGACAATGAGTTCACTGTACTCAAATGGCCTTCACAATCACCAGCTCTCAATCCAACAGAGATGTGGTAGAATGGCAGATCCGCATTGTGGATGTGAATGTTTCCAGCACCTTGCTGAATCTATGCCACAAATAATTAAGGCAGTTCTGATGGGGAAAGGGGGTCAAACCCTGTGCTAACAAGGCAAAATAATGAAGTGGATGGTGAGCGTATTTTAACAGGTTAGTGAACACAAAATTGGTAATAATCAGCATTTTTATATGATGTCATGTAGATCACAGTGTCAAGTTAAATTACAAATTTGAAATACTAAGTGACATTATTGGAGGGGTGGATAGTTTTACATTTTCAGTAGTTACTAGTGTAAAGAGGAGAAAATTCATTTTCATAGATTAAAATCAAACAGAAATATTTTAAATATGTTCAATGATAACATTCATAACAAAAACCTACCGGTACCTTCAAACAGTGGGCAGATTTTTCTCCAACATGTTATTCCACCCTGGCTGGTGTACTGGCCCAAAGATGTCTCCAAGAAGAAGAGTGGGATGCCACAGGTGAACAAAAACAAAACATAAGGAATGAAGAAAGCCCCTTAAGAAACAAATAAATATTGATAATTATTAATAAAATCTAAGAAATATGTGCATGCTGTATCACATGTTTTGTAATATTTTTTAACTGCATTTGATAATAACAGCAGCAAAGTAGAAGTTGGCCAACAATAAGAAAATTCTAGACTCAGTGCTATCCCTGGCAATTGATGTTCACCTGGACACAACAAGAAAGATTTACCTCCTCCATTTTTGTAGCAAAGGTATGGAAACCTCCAGACGTTCCCCAGCCCAATAATGTGTCCGGCTACTGCCAGGATGAACTCCAACTTACTGGCCCACTGCTCCCTCTCTGGAGGTTTGGGCTGAGTGTGTCCCAGGCTGTTTCCAGGGTTCATCACATTCATTTTCACTATGGAGTTCTGTTTTTTGGTCTATTTCAGCCCTTTAAAGATTAAATCAGCATATGTCAATATACACTGCAATAAACAACAGACATAGTTATATATGTCAACATCCAACATACCCAATGATACTCTGTACTGTTTGAGGAAGACCAAAAGACAGACAGACAACTTATGAAAAAAGAGTCAAGAGTTATGCAAGTGTTTGCTACTTAGCACAAGAGACAAATTACAGCTGAGGCTGATATGAATCACATTAGTTATGCAAGTATTTGGTAATAAATCGAAGTAAGGACCCAATGATAAAAAGTAAAGTGATCAAGTCATTATCCAGTACAGTACTGTGCAAAAGTCATGAGCCACCTCTACCTTTTTTTCCACTGTGTGTTTGGGATCATTGTCACGCTGAAAAAATCAAACTGGTTCCAATCAGATGTTTTCCATGTTTTTGCGTTGTGGATCAAAATCTGATTATACTTTTTTGCATTCATAATTCCATCAATTTTGACAAGCTCCCCAACACCACTGTCTGAAATGCAGCCCCAAACCATGACAGAGCCTCAACCATGTTTTGCAGATGGCTTTATACTGTTTATTACTGTTGTACCTCACTCCTGATCTCCTCAATACAATTAATACAAATTTTCAAATTTGGATTCATCATTATCATCATAGCCACTAATTTTCATTCCAGTTCTTGTGTAATTTGATGTACCTCAGCCTTTTCTCCCTGCTTCTTGGCAGCCACCATGTCTCTCATGAGGTTTCAGTGACCAGTAGATAGATCAGCTAGAGGGCCAAATGCATCTGTCAGGTCTTGTGTTGGATCTTTCTTTCTTTCTTTCTTTCTTTCTTTCTTTCTTTCTTGGTTGGTGTTACTGTTTTTAAGACCTACCACTTCTTCTTTTGTCCTCCACTTGTCCAGCTTTTTAAGGACACACTGCACAGCATGCTGAGATGTGCCAAGTTTTCAGCTAATAGCTCTTTTGGAACCTTGTTGGTCCAAAAATAGTATCTTATGTCTGTCAGACTGTACTATCTTTGACGCTAGCAAATAAAAAAATGGGAACAAATTATGTGTTTTTGTGATAGGCTACGAGTAACAAAGTACAAAGTTAAATAAAGGGTTAAAGTTAAAGGTTCTTTGCTGTCTGTTATGTGTAGATACAACACTAAATATTACAAATGTGAACCTCATCCCGTCAGTCAAAATAATAAATAAATAAATAATAAAGGACTGGAGAAGACATGAGTAGCCTACATAAAAATATGTTTTTACTGTTTTCATTTTGGTAACATGACTGACTATCCTGATAGCTGGGGATCTGTCCTTGGCCACCGCCTGGCACACATTGCACCCGACCCCTAAGATGCCTCTTGTGGGTGGTGGGCCTACAGGAGAGGCCATGGAAAAAGACTTTTGGATGGCTTCAAAGCGATGCTGGCAAACTGTCAGGCAGTTCAGAAGGGGAAAGCGGTGCTCTACTCGCACAGTCTATAGTGCAGGTGGGGCACTGCTGACTTCAGCTGAGGCTATAGTCAGGCTGTGAAAGGAATGCTTCGAGGACCTCCTTAATCCCACTGATATGCCTTCTGTAGTGGAAGCAGAGTCTGGGGATGAGGGGGATGACTCACCCATCAGTGGGGGTGAGATCACTGAGGTGGTTAAACAACTCCATGGGTGGCAGGACTCCTGGAGTGGACAAGATTTGCCCTGAGTTCCTGAAGGCTCTGGATGTTGTAGGGCTCTCTTGGTTGACACGCCTCTGCAACATTGCGTGGAGATCTGGGTCGGTGCCACTGGCAGACCAGGGTGGTGGTCCCCATCTTTAAGAAGGGAGACCGGAGGGTGTGTTCCAATTATCGGGAGCTCACACTCCTCAGCCTCCCCAGTAAAGTCTATGCCTGGGTGCTGGAAAGGAGGGTCCATCTGTTAGTCGAACCTCGGATTCAAGAGGAACAATGCGGTTTATGTCCTGGTCGCAGAATGCTGGACCAGCTCTTCATCCTCTCGAGGATATTCGAGTGTGCATGGGAGTTTGCCCATCCAGTCTACATGTATATTCGACTGCGTCCCTCAGAGTATCCTGTGGGAGGTGCTGCGGGAGTGTGGGGTGTCAGTCCCTGTACAACCACAGCGAGAGCCTGGTCTGTATTGCCAGCAATAAGTTGGACTTGTTTCCTGTGGGTGTTGGACTTCACCAGGGCTGCCCTTTGTCACCGATTCTGTTCATAATTTTTATGGACAGAATTTCTAGGCATAGCCAAGTGGCGGAAGGCTTCCTCCACCTTGGTGGCCTCAGAGTCTCATCTCTGCTTTTTGTGGATAATGTGGTCCTGTTGGCTTCATCGGGTGGTGGCCTCCAGCTTGCAGTGGAACGGTTCACAGCCAAGTGTGAAGCGGCTGGCGTGAGAATTAGCACCTCTAAGTCTGAGGCCATGGTCCTCAGCAGGAAAAGAGTGGAGTGCCCACTTAGGGATGAGTTGCTGCCCCAGGTGAAGGAGTTCAAGTATCCTGAGGTCTTGTTCACGAGTGACAGGAGAAGGGAACGGGAGACTGACAGATGGATTGGGGCTGCACCAGTCTGTCACGGTGAAGAGGGAGCTGAGTGTGAAAGCAAAGCTGTTGATTTTCCAGTCAATCTACTTCCATACCCTCACCTATGGTCACGAGCTTTGGGTAGTGACCAAAAGAATGAGATTGCGAATACAAGCAGCAGAAATGAGCTTCCTCCGAAGCGTGGCCAGCCTCTCTCTTAGAGATAGGGTGAGGAGTGTAGCCATTTGGGAGGGGCTCAAAGTAGAGCCACTGCTCCTCCACATCGAGCGGAGCCAGTTGAGGTGGTTTAGGCATCTGACTAGGATGCCTCCTGTGCACCTCTTGGGTGAGGTGTTCTGGGCATGTCCTGCCGAGAGGAGACCCCGGGGCAGACCCAGGCCACGCTGGAGAGATTATATCCCTCGGCTGGCCTGGATAAGCTGAACGAAATGGATGGATGGATGGATGGATGGATGGATGGATGCATGCATGCATGCATGAATGGATGGATGGACTTTGACTATCTTAATGTCTTGTATCAATCTGTTTAATAGTCAGAGATCCACTCACTGTAGTTACAGTTATATTTTCCACTGGACATCATCACATTGTACAGTATCTATGGACACTGACCCTGATGATCTTAGCTTTGGTTGGCATAGTAAGTTATTTACAAAGGCACTGGAGTTATTAAGTAATAACCTTATTCCAAAAGTACAGTATTTATATAATTGTAGCAAGTGTAAGAACCTATAATTTCCAATTTGCTATTTAAAACTCTCAGCTTACAGTCCACTGTATGTCTGCTGACTTTATTATTATTTTTCCTTCTTCCTAATAATTGCTCAACTACTATACTGTATACACTGTATACTGTATATGCATTTAAACACCTGATTATTTTACAAAGATGCAACCTACTTTTTTTGTCCATTATGATTGTAATGAACAGTTAGGTGATAATTTTCCCTCAAAAATTTTCATTCACGTTCTCTATTTCAATGTATAGCTGTAAAACATAAAAACAATCTTAGTGGCATTATCTACCCAGTGCTAACATTTTTACTAACACTTTAAGCAAAAGCAAAGCATAAACCAACTTTTAACAAAGTAGTCAGAGCATAAAAATGCACACTTTACCTTAAGCAGCTCAAGTCTTTTTCCCTTTGAAACTTGTCTTCTGAAATTAAACACCAGCTTTTGTCCAGAAAATATGTTCAGTGAAATGAGATTCTGTGGGGAGTGGCCAAAGACGAACAAAGCCCGTCTTTTTACTGGAACCAGTAGAAAATGCTGGCACACTCACACACACTCACACACACACACACACACACACACACACACACACACACAGTTGTGTTGGTCAAGATAAACTCACTTTGGGAAGTGGGGGGGTTCGCTTTATCTTTGTCTGACAGGCGTGTACATTGCGGTACATTTGTGTCCTTCTTATCTTTGTGTGGAATACATTTGAATAATTGTTTTTTTGTTTTTTTAAATGACTACTTTATCATAAATTAATAATAAACCTATTTTTGTTTTGCACTACTGCGAAAGGTGGTATTATATGATGGAATATGTCATCAGTAATTTCAGAGAAAGATATTTTCACAAAACTGCACCTTCAGCTCAGTTTGAAGGCTATACATGACAGTTTTCCCTCCTCTGTATCACGTGGCCTTGTGTAACAAGAGAAATAAAAGTCTTAAATGATAAATGGTGGTCTAATATATAGTTACATATTGTGTATTTGTTTATACGTCTTTATTTTTGTATGTAGATTTACTATGTACATAAGATTCAGTTGAATACCTGACTATTTGTTCCTCGTTCCCTAAAACAAAGAGGAGTGTAAAGCTGTGCGCTATGAAAAACCATGCTTTCATATCAGTCAGCATAACTTGCATATATGGTTTCCAGCATGAAATGCTAATTGTAGGAGCAAAGCTCAAATGAGCGTAACAGATCACCATGGCTCTCCATGATCTGGTTACAGGGTTTTTGAGTGGTTTTTAATATAGGTAATATTAAGTCTTCAGTTCCTGAGTTTACTGTATTCTAGTGAGGCATCTCAGTTTTGGTTCATGTTTACTTTATTAGTAGTAGTAGTAGTCTCCCTAGTCCCTCTGTAGGGACCCTTGTCCTTTAGTGTCCTTTGGTCATTTCCTGCTTTAATTTGAAGGTTAGTTTTCCTTTGTGTCTAGTTGTAGTTTTACTTCCTGCCTTTTCCCTCCTTTGTGATTGCCTGCTCCTCCTATATAGAAGCTTCTTTCCACCACTGAAAAAAAAATTCATTACCTCCCTGATTGTGTTCACCTGCAGTTACATTTTTGTCCTCCGTGTTCTGTTATCACCTGTGTTCTGCTCCCGATATTATATATATGTGCACATATTGTTCTGTGTGTCCTTTCTCTGTCTGTTAGCTTGTCTGTTACGCTCCTCAGAATGCACTGTCTCTGTGCTCCTCATGCAATCTGGATTTTGGTTCTGTTTTTTGCCTTTAAGACTTTGTTAATGTTCAAGTTTGTCATCAGCCTCAAACATCAGCTTGTCTTTTTAATGCTACAGTCTAATGCTACATTCACATAGGGAAAACTGTGCTTAGGAACTGCAGCATGACCAAAAGTATTGTGGCCATGTGCAATGAACTTGCAATCTCACTGTCTTTGAAGTGGTTGTTTAAAAGACAGTCTGCTATCAGTTTGCCATTGAATGAAGTCAGGTTGGCAATTACTTGCAATCTATTTGAAATAGTAATTTTCAAATCTTTACCAATCTGTCTTAGCGTTGTTGGTTCAAGCTCTGGTTGCCATAACTACTTGCCATCATCATCTGAATGTGAAAAAAGTCAGTGCGGTCACCAGACAACCAGATTTTTTTCCAGTTGCAAGGAGGTCTTTTTACTCTAATGTGACTGAGTCATAAGTCTGCTTGTGTCCAAACTCTACAATCCACGCAGTGAACTGCAACAATGGTGAAGATAATTTTTTTATATCATTTTTTATATTCTTCCATACATTCTCTGAGCTCAGGTGGGGTCTCACACACACACTGGAAATGTTAAAAGAAGTGATGGGATGTGAACCAAAGTCAGACAGTTTATGATGAATCAAACTCCACAACTTCCTCAGCTTTGATTAAAAGACAAGATCAAACTATTTCTGCCTTAGAGACAGTTGTCAAGACAGTCATTAGTCACAGAAAGGTCACTAATCAGAAATATGCAATTTTATATATTTACCCTGAACAGACCACAAGTATATGATTCTGTTTTTTTCTGTGTAGTGGTATAAGTATTTGTACATTTTAATATATTACCTGGACTGGAGACTGCTTAACAATTTGGGGTTTTTTATGTTTATAAAGCTCTTTGATTTAGTAAAATATAATGTGTTTTTTTCCAAAAGTTGTAACAAAGCATTTAGCTTAAGACCTCTTTCAACTGTTTTAATTGTCTTTTTCTTTTAATCATTTCATTCTAATGAGTATTAAGCTGTTCAACAAAAACCCTGGGTCAGTACATGGTACAGATAGAACATTTCTTTTCTATTTATTTAAATTTGACTCAAAAAAAGGATATATCATTCTTTATGAATAGCTGATTGGATTAGCTTTAAAATAAAATGTATGCAGCATTATATTTTCTTTTGCAGGCTACACTAGGAAGACAAAAAATATCTACTGCCTCTTATATGCTGTGTTTCAGTCAAAAAGTTTTTTAAATTTTTTTTAGGTAAAATACAAATAACAACATGTAAGTATGATGTGATATTAGATATTCATGTGCAACGAATAGTGATCAAAAAGTAAGACTTGGCCTGTTTGCTCAGGAGACAGCTGTGTTTCTTTAAACTGAAGTAGCCCTCACTTTGAAAGATGTTGCCAAAGATAATCCATTAACAACCCCAGCAATGATTTGTCCAACATGAATCTAGCATTATTATTACACACTCTTCTGCTGGGAATACACAGAAAGACATTAGCTCTGAAGAGATAAGGTGTGTTTGAAAATGGAAAAAGAAGGACTTCCACAAGAACATCAAGCGGACTCAGAAGAAGACAAACAGTGAGTACAGAGAGGATATGAGTCCCCTTTTGCTTTCCAGAGATGAGGTTCTCCCTGCAGTAATGTTTCTGAAACTGAACAACTTTAATACACTGTGTGGCTAACAAGCAGTATTATGATTTTGTTTCATTAATGTCATTTTAAAATTTAGAATAAAAGTATACCTTTCTGACATGGGTAAAGCTGTTAGTTTGGTGATTTTCTGCATCAGTTAGAACTCACATCCAGGCAAATAAAAGTGCACCTTGTATTCGGATTAATTTCTGACATGAGCTAAGCAAAGTTTAGAATCTGTGTTTAATAAATAAAGAGCATAAAGCTGTGTTTAGCCACAAAAAAGGGTCAGAAAGGTTGATTCATTCATGGACTTGTTTAGTTTGATGTGGACATAAATAATAATGTAAAACAGACATTTTATGGGGAGTTAGGTGTTCATACTGTATATGGTACTATTTCTTAACATGCAACAACAGCTTTTTAGTTTTTGTCTCTCTATAACAACAAGACAACACAATTTTGTATTGAGACATTGCGCACAGTCACTGTTCTTTGGTCCTCAAAAAGAAGCTTCAGCATGTAACCCCCCTCCTAATGCATTTCTCTAATCTCTCCCCTAACATATAAGCCAAAAAGTTAAGTGCTAACTCACTGCAGTTTAATATTTACACCCCTTTCACTACCCAAGAAAGGTCACTGAGACAAAATGGCATCATGAGTTGCTGGACTGCCATTGGATTCTTGCTGTTCTCTGACTTCACAGCAGTCTGAACAGCTGACAGCTGTGGAGCTAAAGGGCTGGTTAGTGGAAACTCTCCAGAGAAAAAATAAGAAACAATGGCAGCGGGAGAAAATGACAGGAGGAGTGTATACTTCACAACAATGGACCCTCACCTCATGTGTCCCAACCATTAGATGGCACAGGAATACGGTGGCTCTGGTATTCTGTTTAAATAGCATACTTTGCATTTATTTGTCCCTTTAAATAGTTGTTCTCAATGATTGGCTTTATTCTAAAAGTAAATATGAGAGAAGTGCTGTCTTCCAAAATGACAGTGCCCACCATTCAAGGTCACTTGAATTGTTGGAATTGAATGTTACCTGAATGGTTTGATGAGTGACTCGACTCCTTATTAAAATTCAGGTAAGTTGCTCTTTTCTTTATTTGCCAACCATTTATAGTTTAGTGAATAATATCCCAAGCACGGTTATTATAGAACTAAAACTAAACTAAAAACTGAAACTATGTGTAAAACTACATTTTAGTTAATTGAAGAAAAATAGTGTTTGGGGAAAAGAGGGAATCAGCTGAAACAATATCATGCATTTACAATGCTAACTAAAATAAAATCAAAATATAAAGCATATGTCTAAGGATGTCCACATGACTGTGAGTTATGTTTACACTGTAATACCTATTCTGAATTTTTCAAATGCTACCCCCTTGGTAGATACCCTGATATAACCACCCTACCCTACCACCCTACCCTAACCAAAATAACACCAAGACTAGTGAAAATTAAATCTAAACATTTGCAAGCAATGAAAGATACTTTAAAATGACTAATTCCACTTTTGAAACTTAGCTGAATTTTGAATGATGCTATTGCAATAACTCTGACCCCAAGAAGGAAACCTAGCCTGTCTCCAGAATGAGCCTGTAGCTGATACTGATTAAATCAGGGGTGGGTGGGCAATTAATTTTCCCAAGGGGGCCACATGAGTAACTGTGACTGTTGTGAAGGGCCGCACCAATAACTTTATAAAGAGATCAAATTAACATTGAGCAGAACTGAGTTCAGTTTATCTGTGTGGCCCATCATGACAGTCAGTTTTTCATGTGCTCTCTTGGGAAAATCAACCAACCCTCTATTAAATCCTTGGTTACAGTTCCATTTCTGAGTGAAGTTTGGCCTGTTTTTCCTGCCGCTAAATCCAACTTAACAAACCTGCCTCACTTGATACTCCCTTCAAATAGGAAAGGTTTAAATTGTGTGATTAGCTTCACCTGTTGTTCGTGCTATCGACCTCACGGTGACGCTAAGGGACCGTCAAACGAGCAGCGATCGCTTGCTTTTGCTCAGTGCCAGAGTAGTACATCCACCAACACAGGCACCTATGCAGCTCAGCATAGCTGACGTGCATCCACCCGACCAACCCCCTCCTGTTGCCCTTACTTTGAAGCCATGTGGTCTGCGGAACAGTCTCCGCCTTGCCATTCAGAAACAACCCGCCCTCCTTTCTCTGTGTCTGTGGCTCCTTTTTCTTGTCTGTCATTGCCGCCGCTCACACTCCTCTCTCCCACTTCTCCACTCATGGACTCAGTTACGGTCTCGGCTCGGAGTTGCACTTGTCTTTGTGAGACCGGGAAATCTGGATGTTTTCTACTCAGGAGGCTCTAGATGAATTAACCTGGAATGGAAAGCTAAAGAATTACTGCAGACGTGAGCCAGTCTTTCCCTTGGTATTCCTTTGCTTTATGTCATATTAGGTTTTCCTTTATATGTATTCTTTGTTTTGATTGTGAGTGGAATCTTCTGCTATTTACTTTCTCGTACTGTAAATAAATGAGCGTTTATAGCTGCACTTAACTCTTGGCGATTGTTGCTGTAAAATGTAGGCCAAAGGTTACTGAATACGCTGTAGCGAGGTTTAGCTGGTTCCCCTTTGGTGTAATACCACAGGCTTCTCTGTGATCATGGCCACAAAAGGCTATACAATATCCAACTTTTGTGTAAAGATTTGAACAGACTGTATAAGAGGCGCTCAAAAAGTTACTTGGACAAACCTATACAGATAGTGAATGAATAAAAAAAAATGCATTTGTCTGTCTTCTAGATAATATTTGCTACAGGTAGTGATTGAAATCAGTTTTTATATGCATTTTGGGCGAAAGCCAAAACAGCTGTTGATGTCAGTGTACAATATTTATAGTGACATGCTATATATTCATCTATTGTAATATAAGTCAATATATGTACAGGCACATATTAATTGTGGTAAAGAACTGTATATTTTTTCTTTACATTTCGGCCAAAAGGCAGAACAGCTGTTGATGTCAGTGTGCAATATTTATAGTGACAGACTATACATTCACCTGCTGTAATGTAAGTGAGCATAAATATGTATGTATGTATATATATATATATATATATATATATATATATATATATATATATATATATATATATATATATATATATATATATATATGTGTGTGTGTGTGTGTGTGTGTGTGTGTGTGTGTATATATATATATATATATAGAGAGAGAGAGAGAGAGAGATTCTGCAAAGTATCTTAGTAGTTCCTAGGACTGTACTAAGTTTACTCTTTTGGTGTGCCTGGAATCTGCTGGAGCCACTTTTCCAGCTTGGGAGTTACAGCTCCTAACGCTCCTGTTACCACTGGGATCACTCTGGAAGTAAACAAAGAAACTTAGACTAGTTGAAGCAGATGAAACCACTTTACCAAAGTGCCTTCATCTGCTTTAGTTGTTCCTTCAGCCGCTGGTTCTCTATTTAATCGTGCTCCTTCTTTCTGATGTTACTGTCTGCTAGGATTCTTCTGCTCCATATCAACAACCACTAAATCTGGTTGGCTGGCCAGCAGGACCTTAGCCCTGTTGTTCACAACCACCTTTGGTGGAGTCTTTCATCTGGAGCTGGGGACATCTAATCCATATGTGGCACAGATGTTCCTGTACACTGTCCCAGCCACTTGGTTCTACCTCTTAATGTACTTGGGTCTGGGGGAGGCATCTTCCTGATATATTTGTGGATGTTCTGTGTTTCCTCTTGAAATGTGGGCTGACATGTCTTACTTTCTGGAGCTGTTTGGCTGTGGCTAACCTTTCGGCTATTTGACTACACTTCTCCAGTCCAAATGACATCCCAGTGTCCGCGCTGTAGATCCAGGTGAGGTGGATCAGTGAGTCGATGTCTCAATACGTGGACAAGGACAATACAGGGTTTTTTTTTTCCTGGATCATGGTAGTTTACTTTTATTTTACTGCTTGAATTCTTTAAACCTGCTAAACGATCAGTGTGTAAATATTGTCACAGTAAGCACATTAGCATGAGCTTACTAGACCTGTGGAAATTACTATAGCATATTTTGTACAAAGTTGCCTGAACTTGAGCACAGAAAGTCTGGCTTTCCCATTAAGTTGCACGGCAATTTGCCTGATAATAAAAAAAAACAAACGTACAGGACCTACATGTACAGATCTGTACATCACATCTAAAAGTGTGTGTTTGCATATATCTCTCTTTTTTTTTTTAAAGGCGATAACATTTGATACAGTTTATTTGGATGCATGGAAGAACTGATTAGTTTTATTATTCCTGTTCGCATTTAAGGCCATCCACAACCTTTGCCCCTCCTTATCTAGTCGATCTTCTTCACATCACCTCCTCATCTCAGACCCGCCGCTCTTCCTCCTTTATCCGCCTTACTGTTCCCCCTGCCTGCCTCAACACTATGGAACTAGCTATGGAACTCTCTCTCCCACCAGACATATATAAAATTTGTTAATTTTTGTTTAGCTATTTTCTGCAATGTGTTTTCTTCCAAATTTCTCCCACCAGACATTCGCAATATCGACTCTCTTCATATCTTCAAATCACGACTCAAAGCCCACCTGTTCCAAACTGCATACTCGCTTTAGTTCTTTTGGTCATTTTAGTTTCTTGTTTGTGCTTTTTGTGGTTTGTCTTGTTTTCTCCCTTTTTAAGTGTCCTTGGGTGTCATGAAAGGCACTTATAAATAAAATGTATTCTTATTAATATTATTATTAATGGTCAAAGGTCAAGATAACTATGACCTCACATCTGTCTCATTGTGAATGTGATGTCTTGAGAACTCCTAGAGGCAGTTTTGTCATATCTGGCACATATGTTCACTTGGACTTAAGAATGAACTGATTACAATATGGTGATAAAAGGTCAAAGTCAAGATAAAATTATTATGTAACATTTATTTTTAAATGGCCAAATGTCAACATCCATTCAGTTTCTTTTCATTGTACAAGGAGATATCAATACAAGTGAAAGAGGCCATTATTAGGCTGAAAAATAAACCTTTTTTAGGAGTGGCTAAATCAGCAATCCAGTAAATTCTTAAAAAAGACTAGATGCAGTGGCCAGCTCAGCAACACCAAAATACCTGGGAGACCAAGGAAGACAACTAAAGTCCAAATTCTTTCCATGGTTAAGAAAAACAACTTCACAACAACTAGCTAAGTCAGCAACACTCTTGAGGAGACAGGCATATCATTGTCAAGGTCTCCAATTAAGAGACGCTTTCATGAATCTAAATATATAGAGTTTACAATAAGGTGCATACCACTGGTTACACTCAAGAGTGGGAAGACCAGATTAGACTTTCCCAGAAAATATTTAAAAGAGCCTGCACAGTTCTGAAAGGAAGAATAAACAAAGGTTAACTTGTACGAGAATGATGGGAAGAGTAAGGTATGGAGGAGGATAGAAACGCATACCACATTGTCTATTAAACATGATCTGGCACGTTTTTCAGTGACCTAACACAAACCTACAGGCAGAGAGACCCGCAAACAAGCAGCAACTCAAAGCAGCTGCTGGAAGGGCCTGGCAGAAACAGTAGACTTCAAGCAGACATTGATTGCAAAGGGTTTTCATCTAAATATTTAAAAATAAAGCCCCATATTTAAAATTTTATTAGTTTGTCCTGTTTTTTTTTTAACCTCTGGACCTAATTTTATAAGACTGATCTTGGCAGACACTAATCTAGTTTCCCCTTATTTAAAATCACACTTTGGATAGCAATTTTTCTCCAGTATGCATACATTCTAATGCAGTGTATGTATTAATAACAAACACATAATATCCAATCAGAAAGCAGAATTTCAGCAGTGACATGAAGGACAACCTTAAATACAAAGTGTTTAATCAGCTGTGCATGCTTCTACAAGGGTGCAGAAGCATGCTTTGTGGTTCAGCTTTTTACATCTTCAGTTGCTGGTTTTATTTCATATATAGTTTTCATATATAGTGAGTCTTATCAAGGATATTAGACGTATAAAATAAATAAAAACAATAAGAAATATTATTGGCAGTAATCAAGTAACTATAATATACTTTAAACTTTTTATAAACTTTCCTGTCCCAAAAGGAGGACCCAAAACACAGACAATTAAGAGACAGACAGCTGTACACTAAGCGGCTTTATTTACAATCAAAGTTGCATGGACAAAAAAACAACGCAATATGAGAGGCAAAACCCTAAACTAACTCAACTCTTAATCTTAAGGAATAACAAAAGGGGACCAGGTTTATAACGATAACTCTGGAAAATTATTCATAAACTAAAGTCTTTTAATACAGAAGCTTCCACATGTAAGATCTAAACAGGCATTCACACATTTATTTTCCCTTCTAAATACTCTCAAAGCGTGGCAGGTGGAACAATGTGAAGGAGAAGCAAACATGTAGTCAGTCATAATTTGAAGATGCTGGGGCCGAACATAATCAGAGACGTTGCGTAACTTCAAGCTGGTTAGGAGAGCTGAATTCACAGGGATTATTTTTGGCAGGGGAAAAAGATCTGTCTTTAGGAGGAGGGTTTGCACTGTTGATGGTCGGGGCTGCTGGGCTTCTGGGAGGGCAGGCAGGTGAGTTGGGGCCAGTTAGCGAAAAGTGGTTTCCTGGAGGGAGGTGAGCAGGGCAGGCAGTTATCTTGTAGTGGTGAAATGAGCGGCAACTGAAGACAAAAAGCATCCACAACATTGCACAGGTAGAGCAAGTCGAGTTACCTTGCAGGAGCAGGAGCTTCCATAAGCCCACAAATACCCAGCATGATTACACGAACAAGCCTCCTTTGCCTTTTTGTCTGTAAAAACAATAAAAAAAAATATGTGGCCATAATCAGAGCTGAAGGCAGAGCAGGGAGAAGATGTGAATGATGACTTTGTGTAGGTGACACCAGATAAAGTTGAACGGAGGTTTCTAGCAGCTTGCCATGACGTTACTGACTGAACAAAAATAACATAAATCAGTTCCACTGGATGATCAGTCCCAACACTAACAAAACTGTCATGACAGACAAAGCATTAAGACAGACAGGGAGTAATAGTAGGAGTAAGTAATGTTATCATCCCTTTATCTGTTTCTCTTATCACATGGAGCAGAGTAAACACACAGAAATGTTGCAACAAAGAACAGAGAAGACAAAACAAAGCATAAGAAACATTGATGGCATTAATTGACATGTTACCAGTGGTCATAGAATTAGAGAGTCATTTCATAGTCAAAAATTATAACAATATGATTACCGAGAAATGTTTCCCCCATAGATATATATGCCTTAGTCCGGAACCCTGTACACAAACTTTGAGCACTATGAAGTTTTCCATTTGCTATTCTAGTTCTTAAATGCCACATATAACCAGCACATACTGTAATTGCCATGCTTCAGCATCCAATGGTAGTTTTTTCCTCTTGGTAAGCCCATTAAATGATCCATAACACTTTACAGAACTTGTTTTTCAGCATCTCAGGATTTGAAGCTTATTACTAATATAGAAGCACACATATTTTCCAGTCTGCCTGCTTCACTCCCACATCAAATCCTAGGCCGCCACACAAAAGCAACATTGATGAACAGATTTATTCTCATACCAAGCTGCACTGACCCTCTGCTGACCTAATGCAGCAAGACTGCTGGCATTGTCCAGATAATGAACACTAATGTACCATGATTAATTTATGTCAATATTCCTACTGTGATTTTTGTTGTTGTGTTGTTTACTTGGCACTAATAGGTGTAGATAACCGTATGACCTCTGGAATTTCAAAGTGTGTGCCTTACAAATCATCTGCTTTGGTCAAAAATGTGATCAAACCTGCTATCTGAAATGAGCTTTTTTCCCTTTTTGTTAAAGCACAATGAATACACCCTATGATCCAGATGTCAACTTCAAGCCGGACACGGGCACAGCCCATCCTGCACCCAGCACTCATACGAGAGGACAGTGGTCTAGCAAAATTGAGTTCCTCTTGGCTGTTGCTGGACAAATCATAGGGCTAGGAAATGTGTGGCGGTTTCCTTACTTGTGCTACAAAAATGGAGGAGGTGAGTATCAATATAAGGAAAGAATGTAAATACTACCTTGTGACGTGTCTACCTACATATGCCAGGTTTCCATTAGTACCTACTCAGCGCGGGTCGACACGACTCGCCATGGTCTTGTTTTGTTTCCATTGCAATTGAGTACCACCTCGATCTGGGTGGAGTCGAAATAGCAGTGTGGGCAGTAGTCTCTTGATGTAATTTGTATGCAGCTCAAAACACAATACAACAATGGATGAGATAGCTAACATAGCTAATGCCAGTTTAATATCATCATCATGCATAAGTCCCCCATACAATGTTTTAATGGATGAAGGTTATGACTGTTAAGTATTAACTCTATACCACCGAACATGTCATAATCGACTCAGTGTACTTCAAAAGTGCTGCCATTCACATACTTCTGGCAACAATTACTGTAATAACCCTGTATTGGTTGTGAAGTGCAGTTTCTCAGCTTTCAGAAACCGTTTGAATTTTTCCAATAAACCAAACAGTCACGTAATTACAATAATTCAAAGTTGCTATGCTCAATCGTGTTAACCAGCTGTTCGTGGGTATTAGGGGCAGGTAACATGTGCGGCGACTGCCCATCAGTATAGGGTTATAATATTTATGCTGTGTGCATGTTTCAGATGGCTCTCATGTTGCAAAAATACCACTGCAAACTGTCAGTCTGGGCATTCAGCCAGTGCTTTGCGTACCTCCAGTTTCCTGCTGTCTGGTTTTAAAAATGGCACGATTGATTCTGATGAAGGAGTTGCTCTCATGACTCAACTAGTGACAACACTCCCTGGCCAATCAGTGGCATGCTTCCGCATCACATTTTCGGATCTCTTGGAACCCCGGCTGAGTGAGTACTAAAAAAGTACCTGGTACCAGGTACTAATGAAAACACCTTCAAACCGCGCTGCGTCGAATTGAGTCACGCTGAGTAGATACTAATGGAAACGTGGCTTTAGCTACCCCTTTGCTTAAGTGCAACTGCGTACAGGCAAATATTGTGATTAGCAAGGTGCATTATACTGAACTGTATGTATTTGTAATTAAGGGAAAAAAGAACACATAACTCATTAGAATGTGTTTTAGTACAACTTTTAGTTCAGTTCAGTTATATTTATGTAGCACCAAATCACAAAAACAGTCGCCTCAAGGTTAAAAAAGACCCTATTAGAGAGAAAACCTCAACAATCAGATGATCCCCTATGAGTAAGCATTAGGTGAAAATGGGAAGGAAGAACTCCTTTTAACAGGAAGAATCCTCCAGCAGAGCCTGGCTCTGGGAGGGGCAGCCATCTGCTGCAACTGGTTTGAGATTAGGGGAAAAAGGGTGAGACAGTAAAATCAAGCTATGGAAGAATGAAGACTGTATCATGGGAGGTCCCCCCAGCAGCCTGAGCCTATGGCAGCATAACTAAGAGACTAATTAAAATAAAGTTCAGGGTCACCTGATTCAGCACGTTTATCAAAAAGGAAAGTTTTAAGCCTAATCTTAAAAGTAGGGACAGTGTCTGTCTCACATGGATCCAAACTGGGAGCTGGTTACACAGGAGAGGGGGCTGGCAGCTGAAGACTCTGCCTACCATTTCTATTTTTGGAAATTGAACAAGATGAACAGCACTCACATCAAGTTATACACATGAAATTAGCTACCAAGACCACTTTTTGTACCAGGCTGTTTTTCCTGTAAAGTTGGACCTTTTAACACAGGACTATACTGTATGGGGACTAGCTGCATTTGTTTTTTAAAATCCCGGCTGTTTGGTGCTTGTGTATTATGGCCAAGAGAGATCATTGTACTGGAATTTACAAACTTATCAGCAAAAAGTACATCCATTCATCCATTTTCTTAACTGTTGATCCAATTCAGGGTTGCAGGGGGGCTGAGCCTATCTCAGCTGTCTTTGAGCAAGAGGCAGGGTACACCCTGTACAGGATGTCAGACAGGGCTAACACAAAGAGACAGACAGCCATTCATGCTCACATTCACACCAGTCACCAATTAACCTAACAAGCATGTCTTTGGACTTTGAGAAGACGCTATTATACCCAGAGACAACATGTTCTCCCTCTGACACACATACACAGGGAGAACATGCAAAATTCACACAGCAAAAGCCTAGTTGTCAAACGCTCTACTATTTACCTCACACACTTAAAATTTGGAAGAAAACACATTGCAGAAAATAGCTAAACAAAAATTAACAAATTTTACATAAGTAAAAATTACATTAAAAAGTCCACATTACAAGCTGAACAAAAAAACAAAACACACAAAATAAGTTTTAAAAGAAAAGAGAGAATTTTGAAAATTAACTAACATTATTTTTTTAAGTGCATAATACTAGTTTTATTTAGAGATTAGATGAGTAAGCCAGTCTTGATCTCCCGTGGGACTGCCTGTGACAGTATGATAAAGGAATTCAATACAAATAACTTATGTGGTGCAACTTTTGATTTTCTCCAGGGGTGTTCTTCATCCCATACATACTCTTCCTCTTCGCCTGCGGCATACCTTTGTTTCTGCTGGAGACGTCTCTTGGCCAGTACACAAAGCAAGGAGGGATTACCTGCTGGATGAAAATTTGCCCTCTATTTGAAGGTAAATATTCTGTATTTTTTTTAATCCTCTGGACCTCTGATCATCCATTTTTGTGCACGGTGTGCTCTGTGCTATCCAGATATTACACGAGGATTTATTTCAAATTTGGCAGAAACATTCATTAGGCCTCAGAGAGGAAGGTTTTAGCTTGGTCTTCTGATCTACGGGCCCCATAGGAACCCCCAAAAGGTTATGAATACCAAATTTTCACATGTTTTGCTTAATTGCAGAAAAATTGTTCAGTAACTTTTTTTTGTTTTGTTTTGGGGTTTTTTTAGCCTGTCATGTCTGGCATTTTTCGCAATCGGAATGATGATCCGAATGCACTGGTGTACCAAAAATATTTGCTTTTACAAGAACAGCTCTATAAGTTTTCTATAGGCTACTCTTGTTAATCTTTGTATTTTAATTTTTATTTAATTTTTTTATGCCAGGCCTGACAGGTATGAAAGAAGGGGTAAGAAAAAAGAGGGATAAAGAGAAAGAGAAAAAAGAAAAGGAAAGGGGAAAAAAAATTATCGAAGAAAGGTAGATATTCATACATATACACATTCACATATCTATACACATGCATATACATATACACACATACACACAATCTTGCTGTGGTTTGCAGTAATGTGTGTGTGTGCCTCTGTCGTGGAATGTACTCACTAATGAGGGTAAGAAACTGCAACCATGCCCCCCGCGATCCAGAGGCAAACAGGGAAGGACTCAGGGGACCCGGGCCATCCACGGCCCACTAGGAGCTCAGAAGACCCAAGGCCACATGTCCTGATGGCAACCACGCGCACAACCCAGATGAGGAAGGACGGAGATCCCAGACAGAGCCCCCACGGCCAAAGGGTAAGAGTCCAGAGAGCCAGAGGCAATGAGCAGCCCACGCCCTCTGTAGGCCGGCACCCCCAGCACGAGCCGAGAATGCTGCCCCAGGTGCCCTAGAACCGCCCGACATCCAGCAAAGTCCCCACGCCAAAGAGGCCCGAGCCACCCCCAGGCCACAACCGCCAAGGGAGTGGATCAAAAACCATGCCAAGACATCTGGCCATGCACCACCATGTTCAAGGCCGGCATCTACCACCCAAACCCCAGGGCCGGAAGTGACGATCAGTGGGGAGCAGCGGGAAGCGGTAGGGAGCGATAGAGAGGGAGGTCATATAATCATACACACATCGGGGTGGCTGTAGCTCAGGAGGTAGAGCGGGTCACCTACTGATCGGAAGGTCAGCGGTTTGATTCCTGGCTGCTCCAGGCTGCGTGCCAAAGTATCCTTGGGCAAGATACCGAACCCCAAGTTGCTCTCTGATGCAAATGTTGGAGTATGCATGTATGTGAATGTGTTAGACAATAAAAGCACTTAGCTCACTTACACATGGAAGTGCTTGTATGAATGGGTGTGAATGGGTAAATGTAAACGTGTTGTATAAGCGCTTTGAGTGATCAGTCAGAGTAGAAAACCGCTATATAAGAACTAGTCCATTTACCATTTACATATGCCCATCACACACTCATGCACACACACGGAACTTACATGGACACCAAGTGTGGGCGAGCAGGTACCAGCACAGTGTCAGCGGCAACCCAGGGAAGCAGCCAACCCAGCCCTGAACCACTAGCCAGTCCCCACCCCAGGCAGGGTGCATGAAACCGGGGTGTGGGAAGACCGGCCCAACATGCCCCTTCCGCTCAACATGTTTGGGGTATGTGAGTATATGTAGTAGGAAGAATGTGTATGACTGTATGAAAGATACAGTGCTATTAAAACTGGAGGGACAGATGTAACATGAACACTGAGCAACAGCGCCCATCCACACCACCCCCTCCAAGGCCCTCAATGTCTAAGATGTAAATAAAATTGAGGAGCAGGCAGCAGTGAACAGACAAATGGGGCCACCTCAGCAGCTCCACCTACTAACCACTGTGTGATATGCCTGCCCCCCAAGGCCCTATTTGTACTATGATGTGTTGTGAGCTGTATGATGTAATTAAAAAGGAGGAGTGAGACATCACGCAGCATAGTGGTAACCAAAGAAATGGCCCTACTCACTGCAGCACGAGCCCCCCTCCCCCCAAGACCCTACGTGTATGTGATGTGATGATTGGCTGAGTGGGAGGAGGGGAAGGGTCAGGATATATATGACCGAGAGGTAGAGGACTACCCCCGGAGGGAGAGAGCCAGCTAAGTACTGGCTCACTAAACACCCCAGTTCCCTACACCCAACTGCAGGGTAGGGAAAGCAGGTCCAGGGCCTGAAGTGGCCACACCCCCAGGGCACCACCATGTTCAAGGCCAGCATCTACCACCCACACCACAGACAAACATGACACTAACATACACATTCCCACCCGCATACAAAAGACAACAAATATCACACATACATGCACAAATACACAAAACTACAATAAACATCTCACACAAACATACACACACACAAAACTACAACAAACATCACACCCAAACACACACACACACACACACACAGTGGTCCTGAGTCCAGGACCAACTGGCCCCCTGTGGCACACTGCTGCTCCCTCACCTGCGCAGGCACCCCAGAATCCTGGAATGCCAGCCAGACATCTCAACGCGGGCCAACCCACCCCATACGGCAGTGTGCCCAGGGGGGCACAGACCTCTTCAGCGCAGGGAGGGGCCCAACTGGGAAACGGGTGACCCCGGGCACCAGGGCCCCAGACCCCGCAGCCCGACTCCCGCGGAGGAGGCCAGCCATCCGGCCCCGGGCCAGCACCCACCACCATGGCCACCCCAGCCCCCACACCTCAAGACCATAAGAGCATCCGTCCAAGTCCCCACAACAACCAGGGCCCGCACACAGAAACCACAAAATGGCAGCCACCATCTCCAGTCCAAGAGCCATCAGACACCGGACTAATGTGGTCTAAAAGTAAATTCCTATAGTAATACACAAATTAAACATTTTGATTTCCAATTCATAAGGATAGTTTTCTTAGCGATGCATAAGGCACTAAGAACTATGTGTGATATATTTGCTTCCATGTTTAATTCATGAGAGATATAGGTAGAGAGTTCCAACGTGTGAGATCATCCTCTATTGTTTTTAATTGAGGAATATGATTCAATCGTACCAGGTCTGACAGCCTGGGGAAAACTTTATACCTAAATATCTAATGTTGCCTGACTGTAGTAAGGTAGTGGTGGTGTTCTGAAAGTTACAATTTAGAGGCAAAACTGTTGATTTGCTTTAGTTGATGGAGTAATCTGATATAGATAAGAATTTATCTATAAGCGTGATTGTCTTCAGAAGAGAGGTTTGTGAGTTCCCAAGGAAAAGTAATACATCATCAGCATAAAGGCATATCTTATGGTCTGTATTTTCTGTTTGAATTCCTTTAATATCTACATTTTGTCAGATTGTTGCTGCTAGTGGCTCAATGAACCACTAGCAGCTACTGTATTGTATTATTATAATTCAGATGGTGAGAAAGGTGAATCAAGAGTCGTGGCCTGTTCATCATTTAGTTTTGGTTGATCTACATTATTAAGATATTCTTCAATTTCAGCAGCAGATGGATTAATCTGTGATGAGTATGAGGTTTCATAGTCTTTAAAAGAGTTATTTATTTGTTGTGGGTCATGAGTAATGTTACCAGTTGAGTCTTTAATAGAATGAATAGCTGTTTTTTATTTATTCAATTTTAACTGGTTGGCCAGGAATTTTCCAGATTTCCATGTTCAAAGTTTTCCAAACGCAGCTTCTGCAACATAAATTGTGTCCTCTTATCAGTTATTTCATTTAACTCCAGTTTTAGTTTCCTCAAGTTGTTAATTATATGTTCTTGTGGCGAGGCAGCATAGGCAGTGTCTAAAGATTTAATTTTCTGTTCTAATTCTAAGACAAGTGTATTTTCTTTATTTTTCTTATGCCAGCAATAAGATATTTTGCCCCGCATTATTGCCTTTCCTGCTTTCCAAGAACACATTGTGATATTTCAGGAAGATCCTTATTTTCTAAATATGCTGCCCACATATATGCTAACTAAAAAGTAATCTAAGCGGGAGTGAGAGTGATGTACTGGTGAGAAAAAACTATCATCTCTCAGAGTGGGGTGATGTGAACACCAAGCATCACAAAGACCAAAATCCTTCATGTACTGTTTAAGAATGTCTGCAGACTGCCAGTTCCTTTGACTCACTGCTGTACTGAGCCTGTCAATATCTGCATTAAACACCAGGTTGAAGTCTCCTCCTATTATAAGTGTGGAGTCAGAGTGATCGGATAGTGAAGTGAAGAAGGTATGAAAGAAGGAGGGGTCATCAACATTTGGTCCATATATGCTGGCAATACATAAGTCTGTATTCTGAATAGATAAATTAAGTATTATAAATCTACTTTCAGGGTCTGATGTAGTATTTCTAATAGTGAAATTTATCTTATTGTTAATAAATATAGCTACACCTCTTTGTTTGGAGTTTTAGTAGGCTGAGTACGTGTGAGTTAACTGTGGAGAGTAGAGTGTGTGCAGATGTTCTGGACACATGTGTCAACTGTAGAAACACAACGTCAGCCTGTAAATCATTTAACCGATTAATAATTTTCACTCTCTTTTCCCTCGAACCAACTCCACGTACATTCCATGAGACAAACCTCAGTGTGCTCATGTTTGAATTAACTGGAGAAGTGTTGTGTGTATGGAACAACACATTTTTTTTAGGTTTTCAAAGAGAAATGCATGTACAATGCATGTGCTGGCTTCATCCTTAAATAAGGGCCACCTGATTGACATTGTTTTTTCACAGAATGAATGATCACACTGATTGGACTCTACACTGCTATTATTTTAAACACAAACCTTTTAATTAATTATTCTATTACACAGACTCAGGAGCATGCATGTCATGAATGTTGGGTCTGTTGGTTTTCTATGATTCTAATACATCTACTGGTAAATTATTTGCCATGTAGTAATGTGATTTGTACCAAAAAGATTGATTGATCTGGTCAGTCATGTTGGACTGTTATTATTTTTAACACAACTGTACATAAGTTAAGGATAGTCTTCGGTTTAGGCTGCATTTTGCAGCTGCTAAAAACACATGTTAAGATAACACCTTTCAAATCAAGTGCCCTACCAACATTTTGGCCGTACAGTTCTTCTGTTATAATATTTTCCCTTGTGCACTGTGTGTGTGTGTGTGTGTGTTTATACATACAGGACCAAGGCTGATTTTTTTTTAGTTAGGCAACAATTTTGTCTCCCTGCTTAAATAAAACCTTTATTGCAAGATTGTCACAGACTCCTTTTTTTCCCTACTCTACATTGCATACAGTATGTAAACATCACTCACTGCATGTTGCCAAAATGCACAAATTTGAGAAGAATTTCCAATGCATAAGATTACAATAAGATTGTTATTCTAAGAAAACAACAGATGTTATAATGTCTGTTGTTTACCAGGAGAGAGTAGAATATTAATACTGTTTATGTAATGCCATCAGTTGTTAGTTTTTTGGCAGTGGATGTGCTATGTTCCTCTTGAACAGAGAATCTGTGCTAGTGTTTTGAAAGAATGATTGGATAGTGAACCAGGTTTGCTGTTGTCATGCACTAGAGAAGTTCCTGGACACAAGTGCAGACACAGAAGTAAAAGTTCAGGCAGTTTATTGAAAGACAGATAAATAGTGATGACAGTTTGAGTCCAGAGAGGGGTATGGCAAGGTTGGCAGGCAAGTGTTTTCCAGCTAGCTTTTCTGTCCACTTCTAGAACACAGCTCTCAATCTTTGCTTCCAAATAACACTCAGTCTTCTCCCAGACACAATTCCTCTCTCCCAAGGCATGAGGCATCTGAACACAGAAATGACAAGTGAGTCCACAAAACCACTTCTTCTTTCTCAGCACTGACAACAAGGAAGAGCTGAGCTCAGGTACTGAACGCAGTGCAATGATCAAATGAAGAAAAGCTTTCACTTTAAGTAGGTCACCAAAAAGGAGCTTCAACTGTGATCAAATGCATAATCAACAATATTTTGCAGGTGTGGAGCAAAAAAAACAGGAACCCAGGTGAGCTCCACCCCTAAAACAAACAAGCAGACTACAAACACACACACGCGCGCACACACACACATAGGGGAGGGAGAGAGAGGAATGGTGAGTAGACCAGGAGGACTGGGAGACATGACAGTACTCCCCCCTTAAAGGTAGTCTCCCAGCCAATCACACAGCTTGTCAGGGGGTTACTGGTGAAAGTCTCTCACCAGACCATCATCCAGGATGGCAGACTGGGAAACCCAGGACATTTCTTTAGGGCAGTATCCTTCCCAGTGTACAAGGGACTGCAGCCCCTGACGTCTAACATTCAAAAGTCTCTGAACCATGTAGGCAGGGTCCCCGTCAATGACACGGGTGGGGGGAACTAGAATGAGGGCACAAAGGACTGGAGTGGACAGGCTTAAGCTGGGAGACATGGAAGGCGTTATGAATTCTCATATTTCTGGGGAGTTTTAAATAGACAGTCACAGGATTAATCATAAACTCAATTACAGAATGCCCAGTTAGGTTTGGAGTTTCTTTGATTCAGTTTCAATGTGACGCATTTGGTTCATAGCCACATTTTCTCACCTGGAGAGTAGTCGGGGCTGTGCCAGTCTGCCTGACCTTTGTTCTATATCTGCAACTTCAGTTGGCAACCAAAAGGTTCTATGCAGGAATGTTATTGTGTGGAACTGACCTGTATAGCAGTTGAACCTGCGGTGTGCACCCAATGGATCAATCTTACGGAAGATGGGACATAGAGTCGATTGCATGGTCCTCCTCCAGGATCAGGTTGAATGATGAAGAATGAGATAGAATGGCTTCAGGTTCCTCCAGACACTTGGAAGTGGAGAACTGCCAGGAGAGGGCATGTGGCTTCATTTGTAAGACCCAGGATGGTATGTAATGTTAAAGATGAAACAAGTGAAAAGCAGGGCCCACCTGACTTGACAGGCATTCAGTCTTTTCACCAATCGAAGTTAGCCCAAGTCCTTTTGGTCTGTCCATACCATGAATGGTTGTTCTGAGTGCTCGAGCCAGTGTCTTCACTCCTCTAATGTTATCTTGCGAGACAGTAGCTCCTGATTCCATAATTTTGCTCTGCAGGAGAGAGACGATGAGAGTAAAAGGCACAGGGGTGCATTTGTAATTATGTTGCTGTGAGAGAACTGCTCAGTGTTTGAGTGAGCAGAAACCCTGTTATGCTTCTGGACCCCAGCGGAAAGCAATCTTACTAAAGTTGTGGATGAAGTGCAGAAATTGGTGAACACCAGGAACTGCTGCAGCTCCTTGTGACTGAGGGGGTTCACGGCAGTTCACCACAGCTTGGAAATTGTCAGGAACCACCTTTACCTGTCCCTTCTCAATGGAATTCAAAAATCTCTCCTTTAACAAGGAGGGAGGGGCATCCTATCATTTTATGAACTGTTGTCATAACCTTCTGGATCTCCTTATTTGTTTGACTTGCTGGTTGAAAAAAAATCCCAGGGCACGTCATTCACCTGCCTGAAAGACAGCTGGGGCGCATGTGAGGCCAAATGGCATGGCCAAATACTCCAAGTGGCCAAAATGGTTGTTAAATGCAGTCTTCCATTTGTCCGACTCTTTGATCTGAAACAGGTGATATGTGTTCTGGAGGTCCAATTTTGAAAAGATGTTGGCTCCCTTGAGTACAGTCACGGCCAATGTTCCCTCTAAGCTGTGCGCCTGCGCAATCGTGCACTGCTCGCACATTGTCAGTGCACAAGAAAATCTATGCAGCGCAAAAAATTTAATCCAACATAAACCGTAAACTAATTAGACCACTAAAAACTCGTTCTGTACCAATTTTGTAGTTTAAGTCAGTGAGTGCCAGGTGTTCAGCCAATTGTACAATATGGTTCACTTACGCTACACAGCCAATCATCGCATACTATTGTGTGTACATGCCTTGCCCATATGCACCGTGGCACAATGCATGTAGGTAAGAACAGTGTGGTGGAGTTAAGAGACGCAAATGCTAACCCATTATCATGGCTAAACGAATGGGCAGTGGGACATGCACTCATCAAGCCAAAATAAAAAAGAAATCTGCTTCTTTTAAGATGGAATGGCTGTTGGAGTTTGTGCAAATAGAAGAACAAACAGTGAAACTGGGTGAGATTTTTTCTTTTTCCAGTGAGAAAGGTTTGCTCTGCAAAACATGCAACGAAGTCAAAGTAGCAAGCGAATTTTCAGAGGGAAAAATGTGGACTGAATGGAAGTTGGACTACCTTAAGCATCACATTCAGCAGAAAAGTCATTTGAATGCTGTTGGAATTGTAAGAAGACTCAAGATGGGAATGGGGATTGGTACATTATTGCAGGAGAGCACAAAAGACTGAGAGAAAAGGAACGAGCTGTCACACACAAAAAAAAAAAATCTGACCCTGGGCAAGTTAAAATTATCATTGACATTATTTTACTTGCCATCAAAATGAATGCATCAATGCTGTCAGTTCAACAAATCCATGATCACATGGCAAAGTATGTGAGTATACCAGAAAGCTGGTGAAGCAAAAACTATGCCTTTGAATTTGTGAACTCAATCAATGAGATAGTGCAGAATGAGACTGTGCAATGTTAAAAATGCACCCTGACATACCCTGATAGTAGATGAGAGCACAGACATAACAGTACAGAAAAAGCGTCAAAGCAAAAAAGAATTAACTGATAACAAAGATCCAGTGTCAAAGTACTGCTAGAAAAAGCTGAATGATTCAAAGTTCAAGCTTACTCTCACTGCTCTGGGAGATATTTTGGGTGAGCTGGCACAACTCTGCCATTCTTTTCAAAGACACAACGTGACTGTGATGGAAGGACACTGCATTGCAAGAGCAAAGATTGAGAAGTTGTGTTCCCAATACTTGAAGGAGAAGGATGTACAGTGACCGTGTCAAAGAGGCAATGGGGACCTCATCAGTTGATGGCAGAAATACTGGTGAGATTACTCTTTTGATTAGTAAGCTCTGTGATCACACGGATGCTCGTTTTCCAGAGGATGAATTAAAGGAGTGGTCTGCATTTGACACTGAAGCATTGGGCTCAGACAACAGTTTTGACTATGGATCAGCAGATATTTTCACATTGGCAAAGAAGTATGATGCCATTCTCCACCACCCACAGTCTATGGAGGCCATCAACAAACAATATGCTGAATTCAAGTACATAATGAAGCAAAAACTTAAACAGGGGAGAATCAGCACATTCTCAGATATGGTTGCTGCAGCACTTAGATGTGAGGAGCTAAAGGAGATCTCACAGCTTGTGGATATTTGTGCTACATTTCAAGCATCCAGTGCTGATTGTGAAATAGGATTTAGTTTAATGAATCGTATCAAAACAGCATCCAGAAATCGTCTTGAAGTGGCACATTTGGACCAGCTGATGCGCATAAAGTCAAAGCAAGAAGCAGACGGAGCCATCAACCTGGACAATGTGTACAGCCATTGGAGAAGTGAGAAGGACAGACGTGAAAATGAGGTAAAATGTACGTCAGATTTGTGCATATTCTAGTGACATTTATTAAGATTTTTTATTTATGGATATTAATCATGAAATGATGTTACTATTAAATAATTTATAGTAGTAGAAATGCTTAAAAAAACTGTGTAATTAAATATTTTAAAGACAAAGAGTTACAGGAATTTATACTGTATCACAAGCTACATTGTGCAAAATGTGAATGTTTTAATGTGAACAAAAAGTTATGCCTGAAAGATGTAATGTCCCATTTCTTCCAGAGCAGTACCCTCACCCTGGCCAAAGCAGAACTCTCTCATATAACATAATACACATCTCATGAATGACAAGATTTTTGTTTTTTTCATTTTAAGTGGGCCAAATCACTTATATTAAAAGCAAACTAATGGAAATGCTGTAATCTGATTCTTTTAATAAGCCATGTATCTTGCTATGATCCCTGGTTTATACTGGTGTGTGGCCAGTATAAACTGCTCACAGTGGTCCTCAGTGTGCTCAGGGAGCTTTTGTCTATGCCCAGAGACACATGAAAAATTAGAGGGAACATTGGTCATGGCCAAAATTTTTGAGAATGACACAATTATTGGTTTTCACAAAGTTTGCTGCTTTCATGCTTGTGCACCTGTGGAAGTGAGCTTGGACACTTGCGTTGATGACGTGGGTGGAAAAACTTCACACGACAAGGAATCCTCAGTTTACAAACTTTACTGAACTTCAGCAGGTCAGTACAGAACTTTCAGCCATTTACAACAATGAAGGCAGTTTGTCAGACTCATTGGCTCCAGCTCGGGCACAGAACAGCAAGTTTGCACTGACCATGTGATGAGCCGTGAGTGCCGTCTTTAGCCTAATAACCCAGGAAAAATATCTTGTTTGTCTATATTCACAACCGTAGAACACTGTTGACCAATCAGCATCCTACATACATTACATGTGACACACTATGCACGGGAAAAGGGAAGAAAGTGTTTCATCAGAGAAAACAACGTTACTCCAGTTCTTAGTAGTCCAAATCCTGTACTTTTTGCAGAATATCACTGTGTCCCTGATGTTTTTCTTGGAGAAAAGTAGCTTCTTTTTTATCCTTCTTGACAGCAGGCCGCCCTCCAAAAGTTTTCACCTCACTGTGCATGCAGATTCACTCACACCTTCCTGTTGCCATTCCTGAGCAAGCTCTGCACTAGTGGTGCCCTGATCCCACAGCTGAATCGCCTTTAGGGTGCTTGCTGGACTTTCTTGGTTGCCCTGAATCCTTCTTCACAACAATTGAACCTCTCTTCTTGAAGTTTTTGAGGCTCTGATAAATGGTTAATTTAGGGGTAATCTTACTAGCAGCAATATTCTTACCTGTGAAATCCTTCCTTTTTATGATGACTGCATGTGTTTCCTTGCCGGTAACCATGGTTAACAGAGGAAGAACAATGAAGCACCACGCTCCTCTTAAATCATCCATTCTGTGAACTCTAGCCTTGTCCTCATCAAAACCCTCACCTGTGTTAAGGAGGATCACTGAAATGATGTTAACAGGTACTTTTGTGGCAGGGCTGAAATGCAGTGGAAATTTTTTGTGCGGATTAAGTTAATTTTCATGTCCAAAAGGGACTTGGCAATTTGCAAATACTCCAGAATATTATGAAGATTGATCATATTAATTGCAATCATAAAAACCGAAGAGGCAGACTTTGTGAAAACCAATATTTTCATTTCACTACTGTCATTCTTGTTCAAAAGCTGAGGTTGGTAAAGGCAAGCAATTTACAATTTTGACTGTGATCTCATTCAAACTTCTTTAATGATAAATGGGTGCGCTGTTTTGTCCTTCTTTTCCATAAAAAAAAAAACAGCTCCCAGTGGAGAGGAGGGATAAATTATGCCGGATGCCAAAGAATCCTGGATGTACTTTTCCATAACATTGCGCCCAGGTTTGGAAAGGCTGTATAGATGGTTGGAGGGCAATGAAGCACCTGGGAGAAGGTGGGGAAGAGATGAAAGAGGAGGCCTGGCCCACCAGTATCCCCACAGTTGTTGATGGGCCCCCTCTTTTGGCCGTTCGGGCAATTGTTAACAAAATGTCCCCTTTTGCCACAGTATAAACACTCACCCACGATGGCAAAAGGTGAGAATGGCCAAGCTGCATAGAGCACTTCTTGGGCTGCCACAAGATCACTCCTTTCCTCTGAGAAGAGGTCATTTCTGGAAGTCTGCCATCCCCAGTCCTGACGGAAACTATAATTTTAAAATCTTGTCTGTTCCAGACATAAATAAATCCATTTTTATTCACAAGGAAACAAGAGAGTTTAAAGATGTGGTCAACTCCTTTCAAGCCAACATTTACTGTAAAAGTTTTCTTGAAAGGGGAGGGGAAGGGGGAGGCAGAGGCACAGTGGCAATCAGGTGAGGTGGACAGGTGGTGGTCATTCAAAGCATTGTTGACCTTTTGTTTCAGCAGTTTCACAGAGGATGATTTCCTGTCAGCCTTAGAGCAGGTGAATGGCTTTAATGTGTTCCCCAGTGCTACCTGGCTGTATCACGAGGAGCTGAGCTTAAGTACTGCAAGCAGTACAATAATCTTGCATCAATAAAAACAAAACCTTCCACCTTAGGTAGGCTGACTTGATATCAACAGACCGTTTAAAAGTCATCTCCTGTAATGGTTGAGGGTTGAATATTGGTGTTCTCTGCATGGGTAACATTAACATTTGTAAAAGTCCCATTAATACTGCTGACAAATACATTTTCTGCAATATACATACTGCCATCTAGACTGCATTCTATTCATGGAAAAGTCTTGCTTTTTTCAACAAGATAATGTCAAACCACATTCTGCCTGTATTCCAACAGCATGATTCTAAACAGTTCAGATGTTAAACCTGTTTTCCTGCAGTCCAGACCTCATAGCCTGCCCTAATCTGCTGCCCTCAAATGCTATGCAGTGCAAGAATGGGGAAACATTTTTTCTTACAAAACTACAGCAATTGCTCTCCTTAGTTCCAAATACTTAAGCTACCACTCAAAGTGATTTGCTCGGTGCACGTTGCTTTGAAAGCTGACAGCTGGTCCCTTGCACACATTTCATGCTTTTGTTGCCTAGGCAACCCTCTAATGCATTTACTTCCAGGTCATATGTAAATTAGCAGTATCCTGCGCTCTTATTGGTAGCTGATTCAATTGCTCGCCTCAAAGTTGAGAAAAGTTTATTTCAATTCCAAGAGGTTACTAGACCTGTAGCTGCTTAGAAAGCTACTTTTGGCTATTTTGATTTGAATTTTGAATTTTATTTATTTGGTAGGGACAATGCACATTAATAAACAATCTGTAAATGCGCCAGAATTAGCCAAAAGGCTATTTTTCATCTGTTGTCCCATGACAAATCGCAATTTGTCTTGCTAAAAAACAAACAAAGGTTATACAATCAAGGTTATATGTGGCAGATTTTTTATACTAGATGCCCACATGATTCAACGCCAAATGGATTAGTGTCTTCACATGGGACTGAACCAGGGATTTTTTTGCTTGTTAGACGAGTGTGTAAACCACTCTGGAGCCTGTTGGTGTAAAATTCCATCCATGCATCCATTTTCTTCTGCATACCTGAAGCCGGTTGCATGGGCAGCAGCCTAAGCAGAGGAACCCAGGTGACTCTCTCCCCAGCCACATCCTCCAGCATATCCAAATTAATGATTATCATAATAAATCAAACTTTGAAGAAAATATCCAAAAAGGTAATAATACAAAGAGTCAGTTTGCCTTTTGACAGATGAGCTGAATTATTGAGACATAAACAATGTTATGTCTCAAAGAAGGGATTTATAGTAGGAGAAATTTAAAGTTTATTTTCATGATCTACAAAGCAATTCAAAGACCTATGAGATGAAAATGTCAAAAAAGATTTGCTAATTCCAACACAGGAGTCTCATCAAACAACATCAGTGATGGCTCCAGGATACTGGACTCTCATTAGAGTTATCAATAAAGAAAATCTGGTGCAGTTCAAGTTGTTCAAGGTGAGAAGAGTCATGCCAAGCTCTCCTGACCAGACTAACAGCTTTAAAGATTCAACAAAAGACTTCTGGTTCCACCTGACGCTCTGTAAGAAGGTCCAATATCTGGCAATAGCAGGTGAACTGTGAGTTCCTGACCCCATGACCTATGTGTAAAGTCGGGGCCCAGGGAAAATGTTAATGACAGGTGTGTTTTCTGGCATGGGGGGCGCTAACAACAGGTGTGCTCAGTCACAGGGTAACAGTGAAGAACACACATTAGTGTTTGAAGGAGGAAGGAACTCTCAGAGAAACAAACAACTGATCACAATAGTCATATTTCAGTCTTAGCATTTTCAGTAGTCTGACTCATGACCTGTTTTAATAATTTATCATGGAAAGGCCACAACTATGGCACCTGTTCAGGAGGTCAGGATTTTGTGGTCTCAGGAGTACAATCTGCTTATTGTTTCTTGTAACACTAATTATTGTTTTTCCTATAATTTGGCATGAGGTCTAAGAAGGGAAACACCATGAATTCAACAAGACGACCACAGACAACAGGTCTGCAGTGAGCTGAGTAAGAGTATGTAAAAGGTCAACAAGGGATGAAGATGGTGTGAGTATGACCTCTGACTCTAGAACTTACCACAATATTTTGTTGTTTAACTGCACTAGATGGTGTTTATATCCAGAACAACACCAATAGAATATCACAAAATGCAAAATAAATAAATAAAGTTATAGAAGTAAAGTAATCTTACCAACAAACATATATATATATATATATATATATATATATATATATATATATATATATATGTATGTATGTATTTATTTATTTAAAACATGATACATTTGCAGATTGTGTCAGTTTTTAAATAGAGAGCAGACTGTTAGTGTATGATATAAGACAAAATTAAATCCTATTAGCTTTTCTAGTTTTTCAGTAATTGGGTCAAGAATAATATCTGTAATTTCAGCCATGTATTTTGTTCTCTATGTTGCATTAGTTGAAGGTCAACCCTGACCTTGAATTGTCCCGATCATCCTTGAACACAGGCACGGAGACAAAACATTTGAGGAAGCAGTAGTGCAAGATAACAAAATAGTTCATGATAACTGTGGAGGATAAGGAAGAAAAACAGATTTGCTTGACCAAACAATAAACTGAAATCATTTAGAATAAGCAAAGTTGTCCAGGGTTGTTTGTTAACTTGCAGCGGGATGTGAATAATGCCAGCTCTGTTACATTATGCTAAAATTTCATGATTATTATTATTGTGTGGTCTTTGCTTTGCAGTGTGGGGCCCTTGTGGTGACTGGTTGTTGTGGCTCGGGGCAAGACAAATACATAAATAATATTGAATTGAATTTCATAAAAACACTAATGGCAAATTTTTCAATACATTGACTGTTAAGGAAAGTTTATGAAACTTGTCCTAGTGTTACAAATTAGTCCAGACAGGAAAATGTTTTTTAGTTTTGACAAGTGGAGATTGTAAAGACTTCAATAACATCCTTAACCAGTGTAATTCTGTAATGAGAAAAAAAAGTAGAATAATGCTGAAAACTCCATAAAAAGTAAAATGCTTAAAGTGATTTGTGTTTAAACCAAACCATACTGATTAAATTTGGGAATCATCAATGAGCAAGGATAAAACAACAGAGCAACACTCGCTCCTCAGGGGTTAACCATATCACAAGCATTAATGCTGTTATTGAAAGAACACTGAAGAATTAGAAAAAGAGAACAATTATCGTTTGGAATGCTTATTTTATTTTACTTTATTTTTTGTATTTTCGTTTTTATTTTATTTTTAATCAATATTAACAAAAAGAGAGAAAATAAATGGCTGGTCCAGGAATGTCAAACATGAGGTTTGGAGGCCAGAACTGGCCCACAAAAAAGTCTCAAATTTGACTTACTGGATGTCTTTGGAAACTGAAAGGAGGGCATAAATTTTGAACTTTAAGCTATATTGTCATACGTTTTACAACTTGTCCCAGAGATAAAGATCGTACCAAAGGCCATTAATACTAGAACAAAGTAAGAAAGTAATAGATTAAATAAAATAAAGTTCATGTTTCTTACTGAATCTTGCATTGAAATTTCTGTTTTTACGATGTGCCCAAAGCAATATGAACAAATACATTTAAAGAAAAAAATTTTTTTTTGTTATATAATAACAGGGCAATTTGGAAAATGAGTTACCAGAACTTTGTTACACATTTAGTTTTTACAATTTAAGTTTAAAGAGTTATGCTAATAGATTTCTTTAAATAACTGAAGCAGCATTTCAAAAACTGAGATGTAGTGTTGCACTTTCTTGTTCTGTATTGCAATATTGCAGGGATCACAGTGCACAGTTAAAAATGTCCTTACCCTGAAAGGAAACAGTTTTTCACCTATCTGGTCATTTAGAGTTGGTGTCGTCAAATGAGTTTGAAATCCCTGGGTTCGCCCAAGGAACCAGTAAGGGTTAAACAAAACTCAGTCAAACTAGGGTCAGAAGAGTGGGACACTGAGGTGTGCAAAAGCACACTCAGTTTGTTATAATTATGCTTATTTTGCCAACTAACACTAAAATTAATTTTGGGTTGAGTATAACTTATTTTGAAATTATTTTCTTTATAAATTTTGTCTTTTACCTCTTATTAAACATAGTTTTAACTGCCTGAACTCCTGTAGGCAATGTATTAAGGATCCTTTGAGTCACACTTTTCTGTATGGTTCGTTATTCATAATTATTCTATTTTGTTGTTTTCATTTTATTTCATAGGTGTAACACATGTATAGCATGAAGCCATTTGAATTATAGGATTCTAGGATGACTAATTATAGACTTGTGTGTGCGTTATCAAATGTTTTCCCATTCCCATAATTGTTGACTTAAAATCTGTGTCAAATCTTGATTCTAGAGCATTAATTTATTTTTATATTTTTAATCTGAATAGTTTGAATCAACTCTAGAATTTAGTGAAAAGATGATCCTGCTGAAATTGAGTTTTGTTAGATGGAAATGCTTGAGAGGAATATCTGTGAATTATACAATACAAACACACACACAATGAAGACCAGTTTACATTTATAAACATAAGCATATTTCTAAATGCTGTATTGTTTATAGACATTAGTTACTGCAACTAAGTTTCTGGGTGCATGACAATAGGTTCACCTTTAGTAGAATGATGTTACTCATAGTCAGTAAACTTATGGGTAGATATATTTGGGCTGTAAAATAATTTTAACGATGTTAAACAAAACAACGTTCTGTAATATAAAGACACTGAATAACAGATCTTTCAAACATAAACTTCTGAGGTCAAATAGGTGTCTTGGCAAAGTGTTGTGTGTAGATTTAAAGTTGATAGTCTTTGAGGTCAGGATTGTTATATTTAGCGGACACAATTAATAAATCAAATGATGTTGTATGTTGAATAGTTAGATCTGATCAGACCATAGTCTCTTTTGAAATGTAAACACTGACCCCAAAGGCCTGCATTTCAAGACTCAGTTTAAAAAAATATACATACATATATATATATATATATATATATATATATATATATATATATATATATATATATATATATATATATATATATAGAGAGAGAGAGAGAGAGAGAGAGAGAGAGAGAGAGAGAGAGAGAGAGAGAGAGAGAGAGAGAGAGAGAGAGAGAGACAGCCAGACTAGGGAAAACAGAATTTTATAACACTGGACTAGTTTTTCATGGGTATCAGTAACTGCTCATTGTTGGGCCCTGATATGGAAATGTGCCTTTTTTACAGGGAAGAATGTTTGCCTGGGAGTAGGACACATGTCTGTGACATTAGGGATGGGAACATCCCAGTGTCATGGGCCTGGTCACTACTAATAAATAGCTCTAACACTGCCTGGTTTACTAAACAGAAGGCTGGAAGATGTCTGGAGAATGACATGGTACCTGAGAACTAGTCCAGGTTATTTCAATATAACATTCAGCCCCACAGGGTTGTTTTTACGCAAAATAAATCTTGGTGGGGTTATTAACAGCTTTAAGGTATAGCAACAAAGTTTGAGTCACTGTATGCCTTGCGGGCCATGGTTAAACAAAATTTATATTGGGTTAATTATAATATTAAATCAGGAATGTTGATTAACTTTACAGAGCCCTTTTGAAAACTTAGTGAGTGATAGAACTAAACATAATTGACAGCAGAATAGAATGACATAGATGTGACTTGTGTTGTTCGTTTAGTCTAAATGATACTTAACCATAGCAGTTCAATTCTCCAGAGGATTGTCAAAAAATTAGCAGGGAACTCATAAATAAATAAATCCTGTATCTTTAATGATGGGAAAATGTTTTGGGAAATCAGATGGACAAATTCTAATTTTTCTCTTTTAGTCTTTAATACAGTTACTGTAAGAATAGTAAAGGGTCTGAAACTGTAATGACTTATTGTCCTTTAAAAATATATTATAATTGTGCCGTTATTGTTCTTAAGAGTTTTTGATCAATAAGTTGATAACCATAGTGGTATTAAATTGGTTTCACACCTGAAAAGTGTAAAAAAGGAGGGAGTTGTTGGGGTTTTATTTTTTACCCAGTGAATAAAATGACAAATGTCTAAAAAGTAAATTCCAGGAAATTGATTAATAAATAGTGGCTGAAACAAATAATAGACAATTAAATAATACATTAGACAGTGGGCGACAGATAGATCAGACTAACTTCAGGCCTTTTGGGCGATATGTTTATCTTATTTATGATCTTCTTGGTCTCGGAGAAGAATATGTTTATCGTATCCTTAAAGGTTTTGCCAAAACATGTAGATCTGTGTCTAAGGAGGGAAGGGTGTGTGTGTAGGTCACCACTCCCTGTTGCTAAGGAGAATAAAACTGCCATGTCATGATTAGGAATATGTGAGAGGGGATAGTGTGTGTGTTTCTTTTATGGAGGCTTTTATTGCTGATTGGCGAAGCTTATGCCATGATGCCGGAACCAACCACTGGACGAACCAATCTGAGAAGGCTGAGTCTAAACCACGGCTCTCCATCTGTTTTTGAATTGATAGCGCTTGTGGTATAAAATGGTTATGTTCAGCTTAGGGCTGCACTCTTCTGGGGAGGGGAGCACAGGCAGATGGCTGGGAAGGTCTGTGTCTCCCTGAACAAGATTGCCCACATTTACATGTGATATCTTCTGATTTGTTAATATATTAAATGTTATAATTTTTTAATTAAAGTTTTTTAGATGTCTTCCTTCACAAATAAAAAACACAAACTGACAATAGAAAAATAAATGAGAATATATTTTTCTAAGTAGATAAATAAATATATTTTTAAATATGTCATATTTTGTCTTTGTACTACAATTAAATACACCACTAGGCACTCAAAACTACATTTCCCATAATCCACTTTTATTGCCTATGTTCTTAAATTGACCGTAAATAGTAATAGCACATTGTAAATTAAAGATAACAAACTAATATCCCATCACAGGTCCATTTAGTAAGAGTCAGCACCGTAAGCAGTGATCTTCTTGAATCTTAGAGTGTTAGGATGTTAACTTACACACCAAGCATTCTTTAAGTGACTCTGCCATCCGCTTTTGGGCAGCAAATAAGAGCTCATATATTTATGAGAAGAGCCTGAAATTTTGTGAAAGAGGATCAGTACATGGCCGTAGAGTTGATAAATATTTAAAATACATGGGCCAAATGCAATAGCAAAATCAAAAGTATGCCTCAAATTTAACATACTAGTTTTACTTCTGCTGTCCATTTGGGAAATCAGACTTTGAAATAAAAAAACAATAATAATAATAAAAAAAAATACATTCTTGCTATTGTAAACATCTAAGATATTTCTTTATAGTCTGCAGTCACTTTGGAAAAAGTCCCATAAAGACCCACTAGGCTATGTTTCAAAGGAAGTGCTTGTAAGATAAACAGGAAGGATGCTTCCTTGCCCTGCATCTTTCAGGCCACTAACTTAAGGTTGCAAGGATACACATGCCATATTCTTCAATATAATCTATCTATCTGTATGTCTATTCAAAAGCTGAGGCTGTATTCAGTAGCTGTGAGTGGCACCAACATCAATCTATACTCCTTGAGAAGTCAGTCATGTCAGCTGAGTAGCAGCGAATCAGAGTTCATGGTTTATCAATACTGCTGTAACTGAAGAACACACATTAAAACTGTCTGGCACCAGGCAGCTAAGAACAAAAAAGACAAGCAGACAGACAAACCATGAGCAAATTCAATCAAATGGACTTTGCAAAGAGAAACAGACTGAAAGGAGATAAAACCTTATGAAGATATTATCACGTCTATGCATTTATAAAGGACAGCAAAGTCAGCTGCAGTCAAGAAAAAAAAATACAAAACTTTACAAAGATATTTACTTTTGACAAAAAAACAGAAAGTGCCCCAGAAAATATGGACAATGCGACATCACCCACTGGTTAGTGAAGTTCCAGTGTAATGCCTTAAGTCGACTGTTACCGTCATCATCATTTTAGATGTTAGAAACCAGGGCCCTATTCCAGGAAGCAGGCTTAGCTAACAACTGTGATTTTGTTAACCCTGAAATGAGGGAAACCTGGATTTTCTGTTCCAGAAAGGGAGTTAGCTTCAACTCTGAGTCAGTGGCCATCGTAACAGACTCTGAACTAAACCTGCTCACTGGCAGGTTTACTCTCTGACTCCTCCCCTCCTGCTGCACCTGAACCACCTGTCTGACACCGATTCTCTGTCAAAGCAATCAGAGGAGCAAATTCATTTTCAGATGTACATGTTTTTTTTCCAAGCACTGAAATCCTAGTTAGACATAAGTTCATTATTTTTTAATGCAACATGAGCACTTCTACAGTCGTTCACTTGTCAATAGGCTATAAGGACGGAGACAGCGATTACATCACGGATTTATAATCAGCTTAGAATCAAATCTCTAGTCTCCGTCTTTCTAACTGTGACTGTGTGCACAGTAGAGCAGCTGAAATATTTACTGTATGCCACTGTAGCATCCCTGTTTAAATCAAACTCATCTGTATAAAGCTTTAGACACTGATCAATTATTTCTCATGTTGTAAAAGAACATTGATGGAAAAATGTCTGAATCTGGGAGATGATCTCTGAGTGAAGATAAGGCTGAAATGTTTTCAAGACTTAAAAAATCAAACTAAATGTATTTAAAGTGACTTAAATGTTGTCAACATTTTGAAAGTTATGGTGTCTGAAATTTAGAGTATGAATGTCGACATATTTTCCACTGAAAGTCACCTGTGCTCCACACTGACACGTATAATCCTTGATTCACTAGATTAAAATGGAGGCTCTGCGCTATATTTACCGATTGCCATGGTGAATCCTGGTATTGGCGATCCATTGATGATGGCTCTCTTTCCTTACTCACACACATGCTTAACTCATACTCCGTTGATTGAACTAATTCTTATCAGCTGTTCTGGAACAGGAAACTACAACTTGCCAATCTAAGAGTTAATCAACTCAGAGTTTGTTTTTAAACTCAGTTTGCTGAACATGCTTCCTGGAATAGGGCCCAGATATCATACGTGGAATAAGTCTGAGTGTGACAGTGAGCGATCATTGGCTAACAACTTTTGAATGACAAGTTGAGCATAACTGACTTCGTCCTCCACTCTAAGTCTAAAGAGGATCATATATAAGAAAATAAACTTCATGTAATATTCAGTAACACTTGAAACTAGTGACTGAGCCCATACACTAGTCAGAAATGTGTTTCCTGAGTTCAAAGATCAAGAGAGCTGATGTCTGTTTCCCCATAGATATCTATGTGAGAGAGTTTTTAAGATCAAAGGAATTGGAATGTTCTAAACTAGTGGTTCTCAAACCAAATGAGCATAGTTTAAATGCCACCAATTTCCTGACTATTGTTGCTGATCATATCCATCCCTTTATGACCACAGTGTACCCTTCTTCTGACAGCTAAAGCACCATGTCACAGTTCTGAATACAAAAAAAGAAAAATGTTCCTGGTACTAGCAAAGTGTACCTAATAAAGTGGCCAGTGCTCGTATATGCACCTTACAACTTGTGGTTTTTGAACTATCAGAAATCATATCTCTATTGATCATAGTAATGTGACTTCAGCGTACTGTCCAGTGAAGAGTTTGTCCATATACTGTACAATATGTTAAAAGATGAAACTCTGACCTTATTTTACAATAAAGTATTCTTCATTATTGTTACCAGCACAAATGCAATGCCATTCACCTGTATTGTAGTGGGATTAAGGCAGCTAGGTTTTCTAAACAAACGATAAGGTGTAAGCTGCAGTTCTTACACTTTTGTGGTATTATATTACATGGAAGATTACTTGATTCATCCACAAATATAGATACTACATTGTATCAGTTTAACAAATATAACAAAACATTTAGAAGATGCATTTCATAATTACAGTTCCTTTTTTTTTTTAGATGCTGTACTTTATAAAATGAAGAGGCACTGACAAAGAAAAGGGCCACCATGTCTGCTGGAAATAGCAACAGACATTTCTCAACATGCAATTTAATTGTGAGCCATTCTCCATTTTTCCAAACACCCTTGATCCTGCCTGTGCTGTCTCTACCTGCCTGTCAGTCAGCAGGTCAGCGTGCCTTCCCAACACAGGAAATCTATTTAAAGGAGAAAGATTTCTCACTATCCATCTGCCAATGACAGACCAGATACAGGGAAGCAGTCTTTTCTTCCTCCACTCTTCTCTCTCCAACAAAGAGAAATAATTTTAGCTTTCTATGTGATGTGAGGCCAGCTACCAGGAGGAGGTTGCTTACACATTGTATTTAATTTAGTCTAATACTGCCTTGGACCTATAGAGGCTGTAGCTTAGTAAATTTTAACAGAGCATCAAAGGTCTTAAACAGAAAAGGCTTCATTTTAATTGAGATAGACAGAATATCAACCCAAAACCCACATTAGATACAAGTAATAAACTGACTTGCACGACACTGAGTGAAGTATTTGATCCCCTACAACCCAATCAGAATTCTGGATCCCACAGATTGGCTGTGTGTCTTTGCTCACCACAAGTCCTCTATCTAATTTGTTCCCTTTCCCAGGATTAAATTCCAGTTGAAGGGTCTGACACACTGAAAGAGATTAAGCACACACAGCAGATGTGCAGGTGGTCAGAACTAAAAACTAAAAATAGCAGCTGTGTGGAACATGCAGAGCTGCCCAAAGTAAAGACCCTGAAAGGGAAATGGAAAAAATTTAATATATAAAATATATTTATTTATTGTATAAGTGATTTGAGTGCTCAGATAGAGTACAAAAGCGCTATATAAGAACTAGTCCATTTATCATATATCCTAGACCAAGACATGCAATACTATTACATTTCAAAAAGTGTAAAATAAAAAGGGAAACACTGAAACACTGAATATGACATGTTTCAGTAAGCTGATGATTTTTATACAATCCCTGCTTTGTTTTGATTAAAATTAGAGTTTACAAGTTTAAAAACTTCAACTTCATGGCTAAGTAATAAAACCAGTTTTAAAAAGCATATTAAATAGCAGACAACCAAAGCATTAAGTTTATTGGCCTATAATTGAATTAATGCCAATTAGCCAGTGAATGTATTTTGTTTTGGGTGAAAATCAGTTAATTAAACCAGCAAAAGCAATTAGCTCAACCAGATCTCCTGGAGAAAAGCTACACATTTGAAAAGAAACACATTTGAAAAGAAATACTCAGACTATATATATATATATATATATATATATATATATATATATATATATATATATATATATATATATATATATATATATATATATATATATATATATATATATATATATATATATATGAGTGTGTGTGTGAATGTTTCTTTCATCCTCTCATCCTCCTCTAAGATAAGCAACTTCAACATAGGTAGTGGACACAAAGACACCGCAGGCTAAATGGCTGTTTCATGATGGCCTATTTCTCAGAGAGCCCCATGCCTCCCATTTTTGTGATGGATGCTTTTAGACATCCTTCCCTCCTCCCCTCACTTTTTCTTGCTACACAGACGAGGACAGTTCCCAGTGTGTGTTTGGATGCCACAGTGTGCCACACAATTGCCAGCTGGCATTATTTTAATTTACAGGCCCACACCGAGGAAAAAATTAAGCATGGGAAAGCCAGAGACTTGTTTACACATGACCTCTGTGCTGTCGTTTTCACAAATGTTATTAGCACAGAGTACAAGATGAAGAAGTAAAACAAGCAATGGTGGTTGGGGGTTAGGCATCATGATGCCCCGTGGGGAACAGAATGCATCATTGCTGCACTGACGAGAAGCGCCATGCTGTATGATGGTAAATGGATGAGAATGAACTCCAACCAAGGATGAAAAGTAAGGTTAAAGTCAGGGCTTTGTCTCTGGTTTGGTGGAGGCCCCTTGGTTCAAGTTAAAGGAAATCTTAAAACTGCAGTATAGTACATTAAAACTTGGGATTAAATTGTCACAAAGCTTTAACTTTCTGTCAACATAACAATGCCTGTGTGCATAAACCCCAATTCAATCTTTTGATTGAATTACTTTAACTAAATTTTTAAATGTAGACACACACTTGTAGAAGGTATGTAAAATTTTTAATCATACACTTGCAAAATAAAATAAATAATAACAGACACATTCAAACTTTTGACAAACCATGTTATCACTTTTGTACCAAAAAAAAAATAGAACTACTAACTAAACAGCAATACTTGTAGAGCTTTCCAGAAGAGAAGTTTGATAATTATAAACCTCAACAGAAGTGTATACATTATCTGGTGGCAAAAATCTGATTTATATACACCACACGACAGTCCAAATTCTATACTGAACACAGGAGGTCAAAGTGTCTATGTGTTTTAAAGTGTGTATATCTGTCAGAAAGACACAACAGACAGGAGACACGTGTCCTTCTGTCCCCTTTGCCAGTACTAAATATGGATTTTATTTTAAATTTACTATAGCTACCTCTAAAAGGGAAAAAAAAGATACAACAATCCATTCTACACCAGATTACACTTCTTTTCTAATCTCCATCAAACCAAACTCCCCTTCACTATCTCTCCTATCTGTCAAGGCCAAAAAACAACAACAGCAACAACAACAACAAAACACAGCAGTCTGATTCTGATACTCATGCCCCAGATTTTTAGGACAATACACACTTGATTGATGAACTTCCCTGGGCAGGAGCTAACAAATCATTGTGTCAGAGAGAATCATTGTGTGTGAGAAAACTACTCTTTGAAAGGTTTCAGTAAACACCATTGGATTGTTGTATGCACAACATATACCTACTGAATTTATTTTACACCACTTAAACAAAATAATAATAAGAATAACATTATTGATCCCTAAGGGAAATCCATATGTCTGACATAGCTCATCTGTTATTTGTATGAGATTTGAAAAGTTTGATGGCTGTGGGTATGAATTTTCTGTATGTCTCTGTTTTACAACAGACAGAGAGAGAGAGAGAAGTGTTCCAGCACTGATGTTCTTTTTTTTCCCATGAAGATGTTATAAAGTGGGTGATCAGAGTTGTTTAGGATGGCTTCTGTGATGGTAAGACAGTAGCTCTATAAGCTTCTTTGACATTCGCGTACAGCAGGTCAAGGGTTTAATTTTCTCTGGTAGGACAGTCAACAAATTGTGTGAATCGAGTCAGGTGGGAGGCGAGAGAAACATGACTGAAGTCTCCTGAAATTATGCAAAGCGGGAGAACTTCTGGGAGAACTTCACATGGAACTTTGGCTGTTGTCTTTGGTGGAATGTATACAAGTATATGATAGGACTGAATTCTCGTGGTACATAATATAGTCACATACCAACTACCAATAATTCAATATCAGGACAACACATCTTCTCCTTGACAATGATATGTGCAGGATTACACCATCTCTGGTTCACAAATAAGCCCAGACCCCAACCTTTTTCTTGCCACAGTAGCACCTCTTTCTGATCGTATGAGGGTAAAACCACATAGATCTGAGATGTTTTGATTCAACCATGTTTCAGTAAAACACATGAGAGTGCAGTGACGTATACCTTCTGAGTCTTCACCAATATCTTCAGCTCATGACTTTTGCTGGGCAGAGGGTGACATTTCCCACGATGACAGTTAGCAGACAGGGTTTATATCTCAACTTTAAAGCCTTCACCTTTGCACCAGCAACCACAAAAACTCTTTTATATCTCAGCTGGAATAAGGTTGTTTCTTCCACATTTGTTCCGTTTCAGTGAAAAAAGCTCTTCTCTTGAGTAAATGCTTCTCCCCTTAGAAGTATCCAACAGTAGCAAAAAAAAAAAAACAAATCAGCAAAATTAAATTATAAATTATTTGAGTAAAGATCAGAGCTACCAGACTTTACTGCTACCAGTTGAAGTGCATGTTCTAGAATACGTCACGTTCCTCCTAAGGGATCTCAAAGTGGTCCCAAAAGCAGCACGAACTAAGAAATATTATCTCGCCAATGAGTTCTGAGCTTTCTGGGCAAGAACTGATACAGGAATTCTTACATACCACATGCAATAAATCTTCAATGTAACACATCTGTCCAGCATTTATTAACATTTTATTGCCATTTTAAATTGTGTTTTGCTTTGTTGATTTTGAAATATTTTGCTTGATATATTATTATTATTATTATTATTATTATTATTATTATTATTATTATTATTATTATTATTATTATTATTATATTACCTGCTGAATAAAAGATTTGTCTTATTTTATTTTATGATCCCTGACCTCCGGTTCTTCTTTCCAATCATTGCTTGGGGAATTAACTATCCCTTTCTCCCACTGGAAGAAATCCACTATTTTCTGTCCACAAATGTGCACGTGCTGAAGGTCACACTCTGATGTAGCCAACAGCAGCATATGTTCTGTAAAAACCAAGGATCCAATCCCGAGGCTTTGAAAACAAAAGGTGACCTTGAAAACCTGTCCACAACTATCACAATAATTGCATTTTGTTATGTAATAAATATGATTTAAAAATTAGATTGTCTGTTGCACTAATTGAGATCAGGTGATCAAGACATCATTAATAATCTACTGAGAGACTTAATTATTCAGAACAAATTTTGATGTGAACATTTGCAAGACTGTCCATCAGTGTGTTGGACAGACAGGCAACTCATAAACCATCCCATCCCTAAGCCCCAAAAAGAAAGCTGGGGGACTACTACACAATGGTACAGACTACAAACTGACCCATGTGGTTGTTTTCTGATATAAAGATGACATTACTGATGAAGATGTTTTTTGTTTTTTGTTTTTCTATTCTGGCACCTGAATAACTTTTATAAACTGATGGTTTTTTTTCAATTAAAAAGCACATCTCTCTGGCTCGCTCCCTTACACACACACACACACACACACACACACACACACACACACACACTAGTTACAGATTTAGGTCAACATGAGCAACACACGCACACACAGCCTGAATGAAAAGGCTGGGATGACAACAAATGGGAGTCACAATAGAGTTAACATGATGCCATTTTAAGAGGCAGAGCCTGGCTAAATGCCACAATATAAGCAGCTAATTTGTTTCCCGTCCACAGACTTTTGCTGCTCACACCTTTTTTCCCCTTATTTTACAGCTGTAAAAAGCACTGAGCTCATGGTCAGTTGCAGTGAACACAGAGCCATGACAGAAATGGGAAAATAGCTCGACAAGTAAGGCTGTAGTGTAGAAAGCATAAATAATGAAATTCCAAGGGACTTAACCAGTTATGTATATAAACACACAAGCTAGACACAAGTACGGAGACACATTCATAAGACAAGATGACACTTCTGGGCCTGCAGCTAGTAACCACGAGCAAAAACTGCTGATGTTACGGAAAAATTGTGCATGTATCTATGTATTGTATGTTGTGATATGTAAAATGATTTTTTTCATTGTGAACCGCTTTGTAACTTTGTGTTTTAAAAAGTGACATATATTACAAATTATTGTTGTTGTCGTCATTGTTATTATTATTAGGATTACCATAAGGTACATCTTATAGGAAAAGGTTGATCAGAACAAGTATGTTATCAGCCCTCATTAATCCTAAAACACTAACATGAGTTTTCTAACACTATCTTCCAACTTTAGTGTTCTAGGGTTAATCATACAAGTAATGTATCAGGTAAAAAAATCTAACATCTGCTTTTCCAGATCGCTAAATGTCCTGGTATTTAGGGTTAGGGTTATTGTATTGAACATTTCTAGAACATTTCTAAAACTATTTTTACACACGTCAATGAGATTATCACTGGAAAAAATGTCAACATTCAGTTTATTCTTGAAAGACTCACTTGTTACAACAAATGTCAGGTTGGAACCTTTGATCATTAAAATGATTATATTTTGTTAAATATTTAAATAGCTAAATATTTCCCAAAGCATGAGAAAAGACCCACATGTGTGTTCAGGCTGCACTAATCTGTGACTCGTTAATGCAAATCATTCTTCCTGTCTCATCTTACATGAATGTCATATAAAAAATGACTACAAATGTCATCAGCAATGATTTAGAAAGAAAATTCCAATGATCACAGTCCATGCCCAGAGAGTTCACTGCAGCATTAAGTGCAACAAGCATTTACAGAGGTAGATAACCGTATGTGCAGCAGACAAGGACACAGATTTAAGACATTAAGAAACAACAGGGTGGGAGACAAAGCTGTTGGCATTTTCCGGCTCTCTATGCATGACTGGAGAGTGCAACAGTCGGCCCACCCAAATATATCAGCACAGCACCGACACTGTCAGTGGGTGTCAGCTGAACATTCACTCACACAGAGCATCTAATCTTGAATAACACACTAACCTGATAGCAGTGTCAGTCTGTTTGTGCATGAGTGGTCACATACCAGTGCAGTGTATGCATCCTTGTATATTCAAGGGAGGCATTGTATTTGAAAATTTATAATGACACTGCAGTTTAGTGACTTGAAAACAGATTGGCACAGACCTGCAGGGTATGCGCAAGGCACTTACCTGTGGTCGAGTGCAGACTTTCCAAACTCCAATAGCGAGACAGGACCCCCCTCAAAGTGCCGCCCAAGCTGCCTCCTCCTCCATTTCCACCCATACATACACCCACCCCAAGACCTCCGTCCACCATGCTGTCCACCCCTCCGCCTGTTGGGCTCCCTCCGTCTGACTCGGACCCTGGCGACAGCCCAGAGCTGCCGCTGCCGCTACTACTACAACTGCCACCTGGCAGGGGCACGCCCCCATCCAAGCCCTGCTGGGTCCGCATCCCCTGTGTGGAAAAATGACAACAAGGGGAGGAAATGGAAGTGGACAGTGGATGTAAGGGAAAACAGAGAATAGGCGAGGCAGCTGAGCAGGTGGTTTATTCTCCTGGCAGGCAGAGAGCACAGCGGAGGAGGAGGATAAAGAGGAGGAGGTGGCCTCCTGGCTGATATCTGCTGCACTATTTGCTGAGGTAAGCTTCAGCTGTCAACTTCCCGATTTCTCCTCCCATCCACAGAATAGGAGAGCTGTAGTAGCGCTCCACTCCGCCCTTCACCTCTCTGCTCAAGATCCCCAGTCATGCAGCGGCTGCCTCCTCCTCTCTCTGTTCGTGTTTCTCTTGCTCTCTTTACCCATTTGAACACTGCTTCATTTCCTCACATTAATTCACAGTCATCTCCCTCTCCCCCTCTGGCTCACTCTATTTCCATGCTGACATCGGTAGGGGTCCTCCAGGGGGGTTTCTATAGCTCAACCGAGTCATTTGCGTGCTAGAGAAAGCATGGATGGCTCACTAATGGTGCAGGATCCATTAAGGTGCAGACGGAAAGGAGCTAGTCCTCCCTCATCTCTCAGCCCATGCGCCTTCCCCCCACTCTCCAAAACATGCACACATATGTGTGTACACACACACACACACACACACACACACACACACACACACACACATATATATATATATATATATATATATATATATATATATATATATATATATATATATGATATTACATATAAAGTTCCACACTCTGTTCTGCATTGAATAAACAAACTTACTGAGAGGAAATGTGAATAATGTACCTATTTAATGCATATTTGCACTTAGTAGGCTAAGACTCCAATTATGCACATTTGAGCAGGGAGTTGGAAATAACAAAAATCGAGTTAAATATAGCTATAGTTTTTGATACACAGCTTCTGTATATGGTGTGTGCACTCATCCATGTGAGTTACAAGGCAGCCCAGTTGCTGAAAGCTGTGGCCATACTTTTAATTTGGGGGATTTTTTTAACACATAAACAGATGTATACGGTGGCGCCTGTATCACGGCTGCATGACCGCAGATACCTGTCTCCTCCTTGGATGTTTGTTCTGGAATGTACTTTTCGTTATATACTTGTGTACAATGATAATAAAGTTGAATCTAATCTAATCTAATCTAAAGATGTCTTGAAGGAACATTGGAAAAGAAAAAAAAGATGTACTCTTGCGAGATCCTGCAAAAGTTTTAATATAGGGCCATGGACTTCCGGGTCATTTTAATGCTATCTTGTTGTTTAACTTACTGAATTTTATAAGTACCTTATCTAGTTGCATGTGGATGATGTCCTCTTGTGGGACCTCTCCTGACCCCAGTTCTAAACCTTCTAAATCCCCCTCCATATCTCTTCTGTGGACCCTTCTGATTCCTGAATGGCCAGAACCATAACCAAGACAAAAAAGTCTCTCTCGGGAAACATTTTAAGGATCTTGCAAAAGTAAATCTTTTTTTTCTCCAATGTCCTGTGCGGGGCTCCATATGGATGCCATGTTTTGGGGATTTTTTTTTTTTATTTGTAGCAAAAGTTCAATTGGCATTAAAGAGATCAAAGTCAAGATCATTGTGACCCTTTGAGCATAACCCAAGAATTCACATGCTAATGATAGCAGATTAAATTTGTAAACTTAAAAAAAAGGACAAATAAAAGAGTGAGGACATTTTTTTTCAAAAAAGATCAAAATCAACATCAGTGGCATTATAATGTTTTGCAAAAACATTTTTCTGGCCATTCTTCACTGCAGCTTCTAAGTTGAGCAAAATAAAACTATAATACTATACTATAAACTATAACAATTTGTAAGTTTGTATGTGCTCAAGGCCTGTGGCTGAACTCCACACATAGGATGCAGTCAGAAATTTCTGTGGTGTTTCACCAAACGGATAGTGTTGGTGAGGTCACTGCAGCACCTCAGGAAGTACCATAAGAACCATTCATCCATTTTTTTTTCCACTTATGCTTTTCAGGATTGCAGGTGGGGTGGAGGCTATTCCAGCTTTATAGGGCAAGAGGCAGAGAATCACCAATTAACTTGACCCCGCTAACGGCATGTCTTCAGACTGAAATACCTGAAGAGAACCTGCAAACTCCACACGAGAAGGCCCTGGCCAGATGGTGGACTTGAACCAAGGACCATCTTGCTTTGAGGCAGCCCATACTGGAAGACTATGAATAAAAATAGACTACTATCATCATAATCTCTATAACAAATATCTTGATTAAAAAAAGGTTTGGCTGTATATCTATTTATGTGTTTTACATTATATGTTTGTGAGTCAGGAAGTAGCATTTCAGTAATGTTGTCTTGGTTTGATGTAGGGGCTAATGTTTTAAGCTTCTTTTGGTAAACAAATGTAATTATGCTAGAGTGCCTATATTTTCACTTGAGCAAAAATAGTAAAAAAAAAAAAAAAAGGAAAAAAAAAACTTCAAAGAAAAGGAGGTACCAATACCAGTTTATTCAAATTAATTTCCTTACCTTGTTACCTTATTACCTATGGCTATATTCCTAATATAAATTTATAAATTTGCAACACAGTAGCAGTGCCACAAATATTTGTCTAAAATTAATAAAAGCACTGTCTTGTACGTCATGCCAAGAGGACCACTAAAAAAAATAAATAAACACATACATACATACATAATTACATATAAGAACAGATAATTCCCTCAGCGAATCTTATGTGAATTCAGTATCTTCCTGAAGCTGTATGATAACAGAGCACTGCAAAGCACTGAATTTCAGCAAGAACTTACTGCAGCCAGCAGGCTACATAAGGAACTGCAGCAATTCTAGGTTACTGCCTACCCATGCAGTGCACTGTTTGGTGTTTACATTCAAAATCTATCAGTGACTCATTTACAACCCACAACAACAGAACATACTGTAGATTCAGTGAGATGAAATTAGCTTTCTTAAGATTTACAGCCATGACAGGTTATACCAGCAACTGGAAGCATAGCCAGTGCATCACGGCGTACAATAATCTAATGACCTGAAGCTGTAAAATCTCTAAAGATGTGACTATAGTGTAGAGTACCAGTCAAATGTTTGGACTCATTTACATGTGTCCAAACATTTGACTGGTACACACAATGTACAGGAAATAGACTTAATTTAAAACTAAAAAACTACTAGATTTTGAAGTTATGTGTGTTTAGCATTTGGTTAAAATGGAATTGGGAACCTGGTGGATGTTAAGAGGTTAAAATATAATGTAAAGTATGACTTTTAGCATTTTCTTATAAACAGTTTATGTTTAAAGAGATTTGGTTTTTTTACATGTATTTATTTCTTCAGTTTGGTATTGAAAATGGCCAATTTTACAAAATGTTGAATTTGAATGATTTTCAATAGTTGTGGATGCTGATTTAATCTAATAACAGATTCAGATCAGGGATATAATAGCTTGAGATTTTACATTATAGTTTAGTTTTAATTCACTTTTACTTTTTTCTCTCATTCAGTTAGTTTTCAGAGCAGTTTTGCTCATTTTCATACAAGATACAGTTTAAAGAAATATATTCAACAACCAACTGTTTGCAAGAAAGCAGTACTACATGCTTAATCTGTGGACATGTGTCCACAGATTAAGCATGTAGTAATGCTTTCTCCCTATTGATGTTCATGTGAACAATAGGGAGAAAAACATGAACTCCAAAACTCAATAAACTCTACAATAAATGTCAGCATCAATGCAGTAGATTAGCAGCACCTGTATGTGGTGTTTGACTTAAACAAACTGAACTCTTTCAGGGAGTCAAAGCTCAAATCCAGCTGTATCCTGCTTTTATCCACCACATGAAGCTGCTTGTGTTTTGCTTGGTTAGATTCTCTCTAATTAGACCTGAAGGGTCTCTGGGCCTCTGTACTCAAAGAAACTCCATATGGGAGTCTGCTGGTCTCTCGGCAGACTGTTGCCATTACTTTTTGGACCAGTGCGGTGACCACGTGCATGCACACAGTCACCGCACTGGTCACCAGCTTAAACCCATAGAGCGGAAAAAATGATTTCCTATCAATCCACAAGGCTTTTAAAAAAAATGACAAACACAAAAACGAAGATCATTTTAGCTATAATTTCAGTTAGCTTTAGCTAGTTTTGTAAACTTACAATACAGTTTAGTTAGTTATTGTTTTTCCTTTTAATTTTAGTTTTTTATATATATATTTCAGTTAACAAAAATGTTTATTTTTTTTTCAATTTCACTTTTCATTATTTCATTTGTTTTCATTAACCATGATAACCCTGATTCAGACTGGATGAAATAGTAAAATTGCAACTCTTAAGTCAAAGAGCCTCAAAGCACTTGTAGCTCCAATGTTGTTTAAGCAAAGGCACTTAAATCAAGCAAAATGAAGTCATGACCTTTTCTTAGGTCTAAAGAAGATCTTTCTGTTTATTCTCATACCAGTTCATCCAGCCAGATCGCCCTGCTGTCACAGGGCACACCCTCGACAAGTCACCACTCCATCAACACACAGCTACAACCAATTAGAATTTGTCATAGACACAAGGAAAACATCAAAACTATGTAACAAATCTATACAAAACAGCACCAGCCACCAAGGATGCTTGAACCCACAAGCTTTTTAATATGAGGCTACAGTGCTAACCACTGCTCCACTTGCTACCCTAGTGTATGTTGTATGTATGTTTTGTGTATGTTCACAGTTGTGGTCAGAAATTTACATTCACACATCACGGGTATGAATGTTATGGTAATTTGGGGCTTTTAATGATTTTTTGAACTGTTATCTCCTGGATGCAACAATTATATGGCACACATCTTTAAGAAACAAGAATTAGGTGCACAAGTTTGAATTTATTTTGGATTTTCTCAAATCCACGCAGGGTCAAGACTATGAATACAGGCCAAAAACAATATGCATACCCCCACTATGCTTCTGGCATAATTCTGGCTGGATATTCTTGGCAGAATTAATTAAGGATTGACATTGGGGCCATGGGAAGGCCATCCAGAAGCTTAAGGGTAGCGTGCTTTAGCCATTCTAAAGCTAGTTTTGATTTGTATTTGGGATCATTGTCCTGTTGGAACACCCAGTTGTGGTCCAAAAGTTTCAACCATTTAGCTGTTGATTTGAGGTGAAATTGAAGAATTTGGAGGTAGTCCTGTCCTCTTCCTTCATTATTCCACTGGCTTTGTGCAATATACCAGTACCACTGGCCGCACAACAGCCCCAGGACACACTTGACAGTTGGTACAGTGTTCATAGGTTTGAAAGACTAACCTTTACTCCTACAAACAGACCTCTTGTCATTGTAGCCAAATAATAAAAATAATAATAATAATAATAATAATAATAATAATATATCAATAAAGATTTGTATCAGCTAGAAGTTGTAACAGTTGAAGACCTTGTTGTTTTCAAAAGTTTCTTAAAAGAGTTCCCGAGGGTGGGAGCTACCACACTGAAGACTCTCAGACAATCATTGTCTTGTCTGACAATAAACCTTTTCTCCAGGAGGCATTTGGCTTGCAAATTTCAGTTGAGCTTGAAGGTGTTGATTTTGGAGCAGGTACTTCTTTCTTGGTCAGCATCTCTTAGTCCATGGCAATGTAAAACTTGCTTCATACAGTGGTATGCAAAGATTTGGGCATATTTTCATGATTTTACTTCATAAATCATTGGTTGTTTGGATCAGCAATTTCAGTTAAATATACCATATAGCAGACAAACACAGTGATATTTGAGAAGTGAAATGAAGTTCATAGGATTTACAGAAAGTGTGCAATAATTGTATCAACAAAATTAGACAGGTGCATAAGTTTGGGCATCTGTGTTGTTTTATTGATTTGAATACCTTTAGCACTAATTACTGGAACACAAAATTTGTTTTGTAAGCTCAAAACAAATTTTGTTTTGGTGAATACAATTATGAGAAAGGGTTAAGGCAGCCAATTGCAAGTGTTTCAAGGAAAATCATGAAAATTATGAAGGGTGCCCAAACATTTGCATACCATTGCAGTGGACAGTAACGCTGGTGTTCCACAAGTTTCCAATTCATGCCAGGGTTGAGACTTGATGGTTCCTGGGTTGTGCCTGAGCATCCTAACCATTTTCCTCTCATCTGAGACAGTTTGGGTGTTCTTCCAGAGCTTGGATACACTTACATGCAGATGTTTGAAGTGATGATCTTGGAATCTGCAGTTGTTTAGAAATGGCTTCAAGAGATATTCCCAGCTTCTGTGAATTCTTCTTTTCAAGAGCTTCACCAAGTTCCTTGGATTTTCTAATTGTTCTGACTATTGGCCAGTCCACTGCGGTCAAACAAATTCTTTTTATGCTGGCAAAGAGAAACTACCAGTTGCAGTCAATCATATTACTAACATGAAGTTAACAGGTTTTGGCCTTGTCACATTCAAAGACATTGTATAACATTCAGCACCATTTATTTAAAGATTTAAGTGAGAGTATGCATATATTTTGAGCTTGTATTTTTGACGTGTGGATTAGAGAAAATCCAAGATAAATTCAAGCAAATTCTTGTCATTAAAGCTGTAATGCTGCTTAACCATTCTACACTGGAAAAAGAATAGTTCAAAGAAATCATTAAAATGATGAGTGTATGTAAACTTCTGACAACAACGGTACACTAAAATAATCCACTAGTAAAATTCATCTTGTGTTTAATACATACCTTTGGTGAAATATTAAATATTTACTCTTTAAAAAAAATAAATGGTGTTTCTTAAAAAAAAAACGAAAGCAGTGCCTCTTAATTTCTGTGTGAGGCCTTGTGTGCATGCATCTACTGGCATTAGTGCTCCTAAACATAATAGCAAGTGTAGATCCCAGTGAAATTAAAATAATAAACCTGAAAAGAGTGACAAGACTTTGGTATTCCTCATCAGTTTTAAATGCCACTTTAAACACAGTTACAAGATGGAGTTCAGCACAGTCTACTGTATTGTTGGACAGATTTCACAAAAGAGAGTGACACAGTCACCCCAATATGAAATAAATAGACATTTTTTGGAGTGAGACATGATGTGATGACCAAAGCTACACAGGTTTAAATACTACTTCCAAAACCCTGGGGCAATCTGAAAAGACAGCAGAATCTAAAATGTAGAGGGAGAAACCAGAGTTGGTACTTACAGGAATAGGAGATTTGACTTCTCCAGCACAGGCATTCAAGACCAATGGGGGTGCTGTGAGAGAAGCAGTGGGCATTGGAGAGCATCCCCCCGAAGGCCTTGATGGGTCCCAAGGTGACTCTGGCATCTAGCTGTGGAATGGATTATTTTTATTTATTATTATCACTGTTCAAAGAACTGGGCCTCAATGCATATCAATCACAAATGGACACACCTGAATGATATTCAAAAAAAAAAAAAAAAACAACAGCAGGAATGGGCATGTATCAAACAAAATGTAGAGGGTTTGAGGGGAAATAATTAGAAGGCCATGTAATTAACAGAAATTGAAGAAAGGAGATGGCCAGGCTTCATGCCAAAAACTAACCACAACCATAATCTCCATCATGGCATGCATCGTCTAAGAAAAAGGATGGCCATCTGAGCACTCAGATAAGACTAAAATTAAAATCAGACTACCTGGGTAGATGGACAACTGAACAATGATAACTATTTGACACTGACTTGATTTTTTGACTAATTTCATTTTATTTATTATTTGGGCCCATTTTCACAGTTTTTATTGATTTTAGAGTAAGTCATATTGTGTTATTGGACCTAAAAATCACAGTTGGGTTACTATTTTTTTGTTTGTTGTTTTTTGACACAGTAAGAGATTGAGTCATTGCTGAATTATTTAATTTCATACCTTTAAATATGTCAGTTTTGCTAATAAATTTTGTTATGTATTGCCATTTCCAAACCTGTGTTCATGTTCCATCTATCCTCCCTGACAGTACCTACCTCTTCTGATTGGTCCAAGTTGAGCACACATGACAGAAACTCTTTTCACCTGTACTTTAGAAATTGTTAAAGTTGCAAACCTTAAATTCCTGTTAGAAAAATAACTTCTGTAAATATTTTGTTATAATAATTATGCTTATGTATAAATTGCCCATTGAAATGACTGTATTAGTGATGAACAGGGATGTCTACATGAAGAGAAAGTCGTTGTATGACCTTTTAGCAGAGGTGGCAAAAGTACAGACATCCTATACTTAAGTAGAAGTACAAGTACTTGTGTTAAAAGCTACTGTGGTAAAAGTTGAAGTACTGGTTGCTCTGAAATGTATTCAAAGTAAGAAAGTAAAAGTAGCTCTTTGAAGGACATTTCTGCCAGCTATTTTTGTGTAAAGCTAACTGAACCTCAGTATATATTATTGTAATAATATAAAATAATACATGAGAATACAAACATTATTCTAATCTAAATTTTAATTCTAATGCACTCAGCTTGAATCTCTTATGTAGGACACAAGCTTTGGAAGGAATTCAAACACAGCTCTATTCTCTGTGTCCTACATGTAGAGGGTGACTGTGCTTCCACACCTAAACACAAAAATGAGGATACTCAGGGGTCAAAGTAGAGGAACCCTACGATAAGTTGTAGTGGCTCCGCATGGAGAGAAGAATCACAACTTTCAAGTGAGAGCTCAAGTAAATTTTCTTGGTGTGCAGGCTGTGATCAGCTGCTGCTGCTCTGAGGTTTACTGCTCTGTGTGGATGAACTGAATTCACAAAGATGTAACCCAGTATTTCACACCTATCTTAGCTGATTTTCATCCCCTACACTGACATCATGCAGGCTGTATAAATGTTGAATTCAGTGAATGAATCTCAGAATCAGCAGCTTTGATTCAAACTCATCTCTGCTACACTTCATGCAACCTGAAACTCTGACAATAAACACAGTCCCTGTACACCAGTCCAACACAGAGCCTTACTGTAATTACAGTACAACAAGCTGACCCATTTATTTCACACTAAACTGCAGTATTTTTCATTCAATATTTGAATTACAGAAAGTTAGCATACCTCAGTTAGTTTAGCAGTTCGTACCTTTAAATCTAACCACTCTGCTTCATCTCCTGTCCTCTTTCTTACATCTTTCTCCATCTCTGAGTAAAGGATGTATCAAGGACCAGGCTGGTCCTTGATACATTTGTTAATTTATCCAAAACTCCTCTTTGCATTTGACATGCAGATAGTGCATGCACGTGCAATATAAAAATTAAAAAGAAAGAATTTTAGGTCTATTTAATAATGTTTTGTTTTAGCTTACATATCCACGCACATGGTGTCCTCTCCTAGCTAGTAGCCAGTTCTTTTCACTTCTGAAAAAATAAGTGAACTAGATGGAATGCTAAGCTAATGCTACCAAACAAGTTATGATAGACTGCAAGGAATGGATTCATTATACAAAGATACTTGCTGTTTAACGTTAAATAAAAGAATAATAAAATACAAAAATTGTATTCACCAAAACTTGAGCATTACAAATTAGCAAAATTGTACCAATACCATGCAAAAAGGCAAAAAGTACAAGACAGTATTTGAATTTTCAAACTCAATAGGAGTGAATTTGTCTAGGGCAATTGTGAAAAGAGAGAACTGCTCACTGCATGCCCACTCAGATCTTTAGTTCATTAATAATGAAATGTAAATTATAGTTTTAACTTGAAATCTAATCAGTGCTTTGTGATCTATTGTAAGATAGGAAATAATTATACTGGATTATGGTGGTGGTCTCTACTTTCATACTACCTCACACAACTTCAGGAGCTGAACCTTATTCATATTACTATTCTTTTTATCACTAAATAAACATTACAATCTCTGTTGTTCTGCTTTTAAGGTATTGATCTGTAAAGCCTGCAAATTAAATATCTAACCATAGTAAAAATCAACTAACTGAACTTTAGATATTCCTTATTCAGTTCAATTTTATTTATATAGCACCAAATCACAACAAACAGTCCCCTCAAGGTGCTTTATATTATACATAAAGACCCTATAATAATTAGAGCGACAATCCAACAGTCAAAAAAAAACCCTATGAGCAAGAATTTGGCGACAGTGGGAAGGAAAAACTCCCTTTTAACAGGAAGAAACCTCCGGCAGAACCAGGCTCAGGGAGGGGCTGTCATCTGCCATGACTGGTTGGGACAGAGGGGAGGGAGACAAGACAAAAGACATGCTGTGGAACAGAGCCAGAGATTAATAATGATTAATGATTGAATGCAGAGTTGAGTATAAAAAAGCGTAAAAAGAGGTGAATGAAAAGAAACACTCAGTGCATCATGGGAACCCCCCAGCAGGGGCCTGAAAGCTGAAGGCTCTGCCTCCCATTCTACTTTTAAGTATCCTAGGAACCACAAGTAAGCCAGCAGTCTGAGAGCGAAGTGTTCTATTGGGGTGATACGGTACTATGAGGCCTTTGAGATAAGATGGGGCCTGATTATTTAAGACCTTGCATGTGAGGAGAAGGATTTTAAATTCTATTCTGGATTTAAAAGGGAGCCAATGAAGAGAAGCCAATATGGGAGAAATATGCTCTCTTTCTTGTCCTTGTCAGTACTCTAGCTGCAGCATTTTGAATCAGCTGCAGGCTTTTCAGGGAGCTTTTAGGACAGCCTGATAATAATGAATTACAATAGTCCAACCTGGAAGTAATAAATGCATGCATTAGTTTTTCAGCATCAGTCTGAGAAAGGATGTTTCTAATTTTAGAAATATTGCGCAAATGTAAAAAGCGGTCCTATGTATTTGTTTAATATGTGCATTGAAGGACATATCCTGGTCAAAAATGACTCCATGAGTTCTCACAGTGTTACTGGAGGCCAAAGTAATGCCATCCAGAGTAAGTATCTGGTTCAACACCATGTTTCTAAGATTTGCGGGGTCGAGTACAAGAACTTCAGTTTTATCTGAATTTAGAAGCAGGAAATTAGAGGTCATCCAGGCCTTTATGTCTTTAAGACATTTCTGCAGTTTAACTAATTGATGTGTGTCATCTGGCTTCATGGATAGATAAAGCTGTGTACCATGTGCATAACAATTAAAACTGATGCAATGTTTTCTAATAATACTGCTTAAGGGAAGCGTGTATAGTGTAAATAAAATTGGGCCTAGCACAGCACTGTCACCACTAATGTCAACAGATCTGATTTCAGATACTAAGCAGTTTTTAAAAGGAATAAACCATTAACTGAATTATTTTAGTTTGAGTCTTTAGGTAACTTTTAAATACAGCTAAAAGAATGGAAATAGATCCCACTGCTGAGGGTGAGAAAGAGACAGATTTGCCTCTACTGTTTCTCTCATCCTCTTCACAGAGAACCACAAAGAAAAATCTACCTATTCTTTGTCCAAACTTAGATACTGACAAATAAAGATATAGTGGGAACCACCCTGATGCACATAGCAGCAACAATAGGTTAAACTGGTGCTGGATTGTGCTTTCTTATTTTCACTTCCCACTGAAGGCAAGGGTGAATGACTATTCCAGTAAAAGGGAATTATTAAAAGGGATTTATTAAAGTATACACAGGAGAAATGTAACTCTGATGTACATATGATTATAGCTTTTTTTATACAGATTTTAAACATTTCTTACAAAAGTCTTCAAACAGATTTTTCTTACCTCTAAACTGATAGAGCCAACTCCATATAAGCTGATGTATGACTGGCTGTCTATTCTGCCCTCAGCTGCATCCAGAGGTCTGAAACTGAGACCTAGGGGACTAGCTGAGGGTTTTACGGTCTTTGGTCTCTGAACTGGGTCTGTCAGTCTGCCCACACTGAGTGACTGACCCAGAAGGATAAGAGAAACAAAACTTGTTCTTGAGCGGGGAATATGGAAAAAAATCTACATTCAGTTGCTGGCCTGGGACTGTTAGGTTCAGGGCTCAATTGCCTTAGGGGGCTCTCAACTAAGCCATCACTGACCACTGGGTGGGACCTCATCCATGATAGTGAATACTGATAATAAAGGTGAAAAGGAACTTATAGGTGAAACAGGGCTGGAGTGATTAGACTCTGGGACTTTGGAGTCAAATAAAACTGGAGTTTGGCTTGACTTGCAGAGCTGGGTAGGTAGACTGTTATGTGGACATTTTCTTCACTGCCCCTCAGATTTGAATATGGGTTTTATCTGTCCACTCCCTTGCAGAACTGCCTGCTTGGAGATAGGATCAGGATGGCAAAGAGTTCTGAGGGAGGATGATGATCCTGCATTGCTGACCCTGTCAAGGAGCAGAATGGAGATAAAATCTCCATGGTCTGCTTCAGATGATGCATTGCTGCATTCACCATCTGGCACTGAAAGAGTTCATTTCAGCAGCTCATCAGCCTTTGTCCTTTTGGTCGTCTCCAGGGCTGTTTGGCTTCATCAGAATCTACATAAATGTTCACAGTGACTTGCTCATCATTCTTCTTATCTATCAAACAAGAGTCAAAAAGGCTGGAAAGTAATTTGTGTGCTTGTACCAAGTGTCTCTAGATATTTAAGTTGTTATTGTTTCTGCTCCTCTTGTAGCTCTGCCCATTGGGTGACTGAACTTGCCTGAGAACGGGTTGTTTGTCCTTTTTTATCCTCTCCACTACTTCCATGGTTAATCAGCTGATGAACATGTCGAGTTTAGGGCATAGAGAGGAAACCACAGTTGTCTTCTTCAGTCTCATAATGCACAGAGGAAATAGCTTGATAGGCTGTTTGGTTCAGGATTTCACCTTTGAAAAAAAGCTCATCATCTGAGTTGTCCCTCAGATGTCATCCTGGCTCAGACAGAATTTTTGCTTGATCTGATGTACCTTCTCACTTTTGGCTGTTTTTGAGCCCTTAGTCTTCCTAAACAAAGGCATTTTCACAAAGACACAAAGACAGAACCTTTATTTCCTATCTGAATGCCTTTTGATTTGCTTCTCTTGATCTGTTTATTGAGACTGACACTTATAGCTTAAACAGGAACGTGAGGACACTCCAAATCATCAGAGTTGCTGCTTGCTGAGGTGTGAGATACTGCATTATAGTCAACAGTCATAGGACTATGGCACATTTTACTACTATGGTACAGCATTGATGTTACTGGGTTCACCTTTGGTTCTAACTCAGCAGTGGTTAAAGATTCCCCTTGCTGCTCAGTCTGGTGAGGGAATGGAGATGTCTCCTGAAAGGGTAACAGTATCCCTAATTTCCTGAGCAGGCCTCATGTTGTCATATTCTTTTTCAGTTTTTAAATCCTCTGTGGTGTCAGAGTTTTCCACTAACTGCTCAGCCTCTAGAATTGGGTCTAAACTACTAGCAAACAGGTTGATGCCATCATCAGGATATGCGTACATTACTACCATCACTTCCTGCTGTGGAACTGGCACATAAACATGTCCTCTTTGCACGTAACTGTATAGTCCTTTAATTATTTCCATAAACTGTCTCTTTTGTTAGGTAAGCTTTGATCCCCTGGTTGGCTGTGGTGCATAGCTTCTTTAAATACACTAATTCCAAACCTGACACTAGTGACTTAAATGCTGTATTTTTCTCTGACTTATAACAGTCTAGACTTCCTGCCAACAGGAAGGACTTCCTGCTGTGTTCAGTTCTGTACCAAGGTGGGATTTGTCTGTGACTGAAGGTGCTCTCCTGAAGTGAGCTGTTGTTTCTTATGTTGTTCAGTTTCCTTAACATCCTCACCCCAGCCTGATTGGTGCTGAACAGAGTCTAGTTCAGACCCGATTGTTGAAATCATCCTCTTTATGTTATCCACTCTGTTCCTGTCTCTAGAACAAGCCCCCTCCCCCAGCACACCACACCAAAGACCAGTGTACTAGCCACCATAGTCTGGTAGAAGGTAAGCAGGAGAGGTCTGCGGATGTTAAAGGATTTTAACCTTCTCAGGTTAAATAATAATCTGCTTTACCCCTTCTTGTACACTGCCTCAGTGTGGCTGGACCAGTCCAGCTTGTCATCTAGCTGTACTCCCAGGTATCTGTAGCTGGACGCAACCTCTACCTCCGTGTCTTAAATGGTGACTGGAGCGCAATACTCTACTCAGCAGATTATTTGAGAAAGGGTAATGAGGCAGTCATTCCAGTGCCTTACCAGTGTGAGACAGGAAGTGAGTTGATTTAGGTTCTTGCTCTACAGAGCCAGACTCTACCCTCTGGAGACGTTGTCTATGAATGGATTTTTCTATGATAGTATGCCCCTGATCCAAGTGAGTAGCGAGTAAATCCTGAGATCCATCTGGATTGAGCCACATTGTGGCCTCTCAGTGAGATCCACATGAGGCTTCTGACTGGACAGGTGAGGTTAATTAAGAATCTTTGGGACTGCAGGCATCTCAGTAGCATAGGTATTCAAAAGAAAAGAGGCTGTGGCCTCTGTGGAAAATGTGATGGAGGAACAGATTTCATTCACTGTCCCAGGGGGTTAATTGCCTCTGTTGCTTTGCCGATACACTCAAAGTCCTCCTCCTGGAAGCAGACACCTGACACCCATGCCTTATCCTGGGGCTTTGTTACAGTAGTACAAACCTGAGGGCGGATCTCTGAGAGTCCTTTGCTGGGGCTCTCTTTGCACAGCGTTTGTGAGCAGCAAATATCCAACTTTTATGCAAATACACTGATATATTTATTGATTGTACCTATCAACTGTGACTTTGTATTCTGTGATGCATGAATTGTCTTGTTTGGATCTGATGCAGCAATTTCTGCATACTTCATTTTAGCCTGGGAGTATGGTGGCATAGAAATACTGTCAGATGTTTACATATTTCTTACATCAGTGAAGGTAGGAACTGCTACATCAGTAAAATTACTCTTTATTTCATGATGTGTTTTATCATAATAGGTCTCCACACTCTCACATAAGTCCCTTTTGTCTTTACTGTGCACTTTTCCAGCTTGTATTTTCCTCTTCTCACTCATAATATCCTCTAAATGTTTTCTCTGTCGATAATATTTATCATTAGAGAAACTGCGACATTTTGAAAAGTTTTTTCTCTAAGGAGTAAGTGGTGTTCAAGATTATGTACTTCTACGTCCTCGACATTATATATTTCAAATTTTTCTCCATGTGTTTTCTCTTTTCTTTCTAAGCCTGTGTTTCTGACATTTGACTGTGTTTTGTGTTTATGCGCATAATGCTGCTGCGTCACCATACTGTTGTCCTCTGTGGCATCTATATGTATCACACATGTTTCTAAGTCTTTATTTAGTTTGTTGGGATTGTTTTCCTTGGGTTGCTCAAGCAATGTCACTTCTTGAGCGTACGAAGTGTTTACCTTTGCGTCAGATGCTTTGTGTTGCTTTCGAATATGTGAATTATATGGCGTTGTGCTGCCTGTGACAACAGCTTGTAAACTGCCCTGCTCTTGGTGCAAGTCAAATTTCAGTTTCTCTGTACTTGGATGGGGTTGGATCTCAACTGCACAAAGGTCTCTATTGCTGAGTTTCAAAAGAATATTAGGTTCCACACAGTTTTCTGGGCTTTTTCTCCTGCTACAAATAAGTGGTCTGACATGACTCTCTGTGACATCTCTGTGGCTGTCCGTGGCTGATACCAACTCTCTGTGTCGGGCCTTAGTGTCCCCACTGCAGATGCTGCCTCCCATTGTTTGTTGACAAATGTAGGTGTCCTCCAGGCATCCTTCAGTCCCAGCAAAGCTCCAGTCTTCTCCATCTGGTATCAAATCTGATAGGTTGTTGGTGTGCCATAAGTGGGTGTCAAAATCCTCATTAAATGTTTCCACACCTCCTTTGCTTTGCTCACACCATTCCAGGGACTCAGCACCAAACTCCCCCTTCTCCAAAACCAATTCTTCAAAGAGGCTGGAGGAGTCTTCAAGGGCTTCCTGTGCCTGTGGAGATATTAAAGATAATAAGCTTTAAGCTGTGCAGGAAGATATTTTCTCAGAGATAAATCTCCCACTTGCCATCTCCTCAAGGACAGACAGACAGACAGACAGACAGACAGACAGACAGACAGACAGACAGACAGACAGACAGACAGACAGACAGATAGATAGATAGATAGATAGATAGATAGATAGATAGATAGATAGATAGATAGATAGATAGATAGATCCTTTCTGCAACTCTAATAATTGACTAACTTCCCCACCATGGTGGTCTTAGCCTCTAACTGCTTTTCCATGGAGACTACTGCTCCTTGTGTCTGCTGTTCCTCTAATAGCCAAGCATCTCTGTCACAGTAGTATACATCAACTGATTGGCTTTAGTAGTAATTCAAGTTGGGATTATCCGTAAAGCTGCATTCGCATCTTCTAGTAGACTTTCCGAGGGTACTTCACACAGACTTGGTAGTTGGCCTCGGGCAGTCCAGGTTTCTAGATTAGCCATGTCATTGTTCAATGGTTTTCAGCGTACTAGTTGTTATTGGGACTTGATACCCAAATTTCAAAGTGTGGTGTTGATGATATCTCCCAACTGACCTGTCGTCATGGCTCCCCCTTGCCGTAGGATTTGTGTTGTACCTCATCAATCTCTAGTTGCGATAGCAGTTGCTTTTTTTGGATGTTGGAACACTGAGCTATGAGTTGTTTTGATGTCAGTCTGGATGTTGGGTGTCAAAGAAACCATAGGTGCCAGGTCCTCTTCATGTAACCTCTTTCACTGGGATTACATGTATAGTAGCATTCCAACAGTTCCAGATTCTTATCTCATTTCCACTTATGACGTATCCTTCCAGTTCCAGTTGTCCACTTATCATCAGTATGTCTTGGTTCCTCGACACCTGATGCAGACCTTAATCCAGGCCGGTATGGCTTCAATCATGTAGGCTTGGGTAGTGGGGGGTAACCTGGGGAGGCACTAATCATGGCAGCACAGGAACAAAATCGTGCAGAGATGGCCCTGAGACAATCCAGGACATAACAACAGGGTGCAAGATGCTAGCAGGCAGGGCCAGGTCATATTTGTAAATGAGAACTGGTTCTCAAACATTTTACCTGGTAAATTAAAGGTTTAAAAGAAAAAATACATGGAACACCATAACTAACTGGCTGGCATAGTACACAGGAACATCTGTGCCAAGTATGACCTGGAAGTCCCATGGTCAACATGGGATATGCCCCCGAGATCCTGTGGGACTTCCAGACACAGAAAGATTAACTTCTCTTGGCTAACCAACCAGATATAGTAGTGGTATACAAGCAGAGGAAGAAAGTGTGGCCGAGTGGGGCTTTACTTTGGTGGTCATTCCCTTCCAGTGGCTTGCGTTGTTCTTTTTCCGCCTGTTGCGACACACCTGTAGCTTATTACGGAGTGGTGTCACAGCAGCAATAGAGTCCTGAGATTCAGCCTTGCAGCAGTCCTCTTTTGCCTCTGCCATTCTTGGTGTTAAGGAGTGTTGTAGAAGAGCGGCAGTGACTGCAGCCGTGTCGGAGCTGAATAAATTCACTGCGCGATCCCGGTAAGTTACCGCTGTTGGCGGGGTGGGCCACTATAAGTGTAGCAGTTACTTATCTATGTTTGTTTTTAGCATGGTAGGCTAACTGTTGCACTTCAGAGCCGCTAACAACAAAGTTGACAGCGAGCCCGTGGCTATTCCATCACAGTGAGTGAGTTCAATGGTGTTGTGCCTTCTCTCTCCCTAACCGCTATTGGCTATACTAAACCAAGTTTGTAATATTAGGATTTGTGTCTCTGGTTTGAGCGCGTCTTCTCTGCTCTCAAGCCAAGTCGATTGGTGGCTACCACTACTGTGGGATTTCTTCCCCACCAGTCTGCTGTTTTGCAGCAGTCCACAGGTTTTTTGTTCACGTTGATGTGAAGAATGCTTGTACCAGATTTCATACATTTCTGAGAAAAAAAACTGTCATTTTTTGTTGGCAGAAATGTTAATTATTTTCCATTTGGAAAAACATCAAAAATGTGGGCCATCGCCATGGCAACATATTAAAAAAATTCAATATGGGTGTCATTAACTTTTTTGATCATGATGATGTCAAGAGTGTTGATACCAATTTTCATGCATTTCAGAGAAACTAAATATCTGGACCTCCATACAAATTTTTGTTTGCTTCTGTAGGGGGCATTATTGCACCTACAGCCTTTTTTCCCTAGTTGTGGGTTCAGGCTCATTCACTACATAAGTTATAAAATTTTGAGGCAGATCGGGCAAGATTGTGTTAACAAACTGCACAATCAATTTTGTGGCCAGACACCAAAATGATGGCCAAATTCATGGTGTTGTCATGGCAACACCACTGAATGAAAGTGGGCAAAATTGTGAATGAAAGTGTGGAGTCTAGAACCACACCCAGGTTGTGAACATATGGTGAAGGTAAGACGGGGGAACCATCTATGTTGATGAGTAGGTCTCCGAATTTCTGAAGTAGGGCTTTGGGGGCCACAACCAAGAGCTCTGATTTCATGCGGATAACTGACCAGAGACTGAGGGGGTAGCTGAGAGGAGGGTTTGGCACTAAGATAGAGTTGAGTGTCATCAGCATAAGAATGAAAAGAGACCATGGCGATTGTCATATATTGATTTGAAAAGTGTACTGTGAACTGCTGTTGCGTACTACACTTTATGACACTATATTGCTTTACGGCACGCACACAAACGTTGGTGCCCTGCCCACTGTTATACCCTTTTCCTACCTATGCTGTTGTGAGTTTTGCCAAGCCAAAATAAAAGGTATGTTATTCAAGTAAAACTACCACTCGATCATTCTACATGGTGTCAGAAGTGATCCAGACCGGACGGTCGCCAGTTTACATATAAGAATAAGTGGACTCGGAGCCATGGCAAAGTTTAATCCTCCCACCAACTTTCCTTTCGATAGGCCAACGGAATGGCCGGACTGGAAACAGCGCTTTCAGGGTTACTGGATTGCTACTAAGCTTAACAAAGATGGCGGCAAGGTGCAGGTGAGCTGCCTCATTTACGCCATGGGCAATGAAGCCAAGAATATATTTAGATCATTCTCGTTTGTGGAGGGAGAAGACCGCAATGACTTTACAGTAGTAATAGTGAAGTTTGATGACTATTTTTTTCCCGCGGAGGAATGTTATACATGTAAGAGCCTGTTTTCACCAGCGAGTCCAACGGCCGGGGGAGAAAGCAGAAAGCTTCATACGAGCTTTATATGAGTTATCCGAAAATTGCAACTTTGGGGCTTCTAGAGAGGAACACATCTGAGACTGGATCGTGGTCGGGATATTGGATAAGGAACTCTCATGCAGACTGCAGTTAATGTCAGACCTCACACTGGTGCTCACAGTTCAGACTGTGAGGCAATCGGAGGAGGTAGCGGCGCAAGTGAGTATGCAAGGGAATCCAGCAGCGTCAGTGCAGGAAGTATGAACCAAACATAAAATCACAAACTGGAAACTTCAACAACAACAAGGCCAGTCACAAATAGGCAGAAAATGGGGAGAGAAGGAAAAGAAATGTGGTAAATGTGGCAAAACACAACACAGGAGAGATGAAAAGTGCCCAGCTTCAAAAGTAGCATGTCATATCTGTCACAAAACAGGACATTGGGCCAGGGTGTGCCGTGGCCGCAGGTCTGTGAATGAAGTCACAGAGCCTGACAAAGGTGAGCAGACGTCATATTTTCTGGGCTTAGTCTGCAAGTCAAAAGAGAAAAGTGAGGCATGGACTGTGGTACTAAATGTTGATTCTGTACCAGTGGAATTTAAAATAGACACGGGAGCAGATGTTAATGTCATAAATGAAGATACGTTCCACAAAATCACCCCTGAAAGACAATTACAACCATCAGACCTCCCTTTAAACAGCCCAGGTGGACAGCTGTCTTGCCTAGGATATTTAAATGTGACAGTAAGCTACAAAGACAAAGACTATCCATCCAAAAGTGTATGTAGATCCGTGGACACAGCGTCAATAATGCTACTCAGCTGCTCCTTGTCAGTAGAAATGAATCTCGTGAGGCGAGTAGATGAGGTTACACCAAACACAAGCAGATGCCTGCAGCCATATGGGGAACATGGTACACTGAAAACAGAACCAGTCAAAATACAGCTAAGAGAAGATGCAGAGCCTTATGCTGTACATATGCTCTCCACCCTGACAGCTGCTTACTGACAACCTTTATAACACCATTTGGCAGGTACTGTTTCAAAAGGTTACCATTCGGCATCACAAGTGCACCTGAAATCTTTCAGCGAAAGATGCTGGAGACCTTGGAAGGCTTGGAGGGTGTGGAAGTCTGGTCCACGGGGCCACCATGGAAGAACACGATGCTCGACTGAACAAAGTACTACGTCGCATTGAGTCTACTGGCCTCAGGCTTAACAAAGAAAAATGTTCCTTGAGGCAAAGTCAGCTACGGTTCTTGGGTCATCTGATTGATCACTCCGGAGTGAGACCACACCCTGAGAAAGTTGAGGCCATTCACCAGTTGCCCTCACCACAAAATGTGCAAGAGCTAAAAAGACTGCTAGGCATGGTCAATTATCTTGGTAAATACATCCCTGACCTTTCCACCATTGGCCAACCTTTGTATGAACTGCTCAAAACTAAAAATGCATGGATCTGGGGCCAATCCCAATAGTCAGTTTTTGAGAATATCAAAAGAAAGCTAACAACAGCACCAGTTCTCACCTTTTATGACATTTCAAAGCCAACTACAATGTCTGCTGACGCCAGCAGCTATGGTCTGGGAGCTGTGTTACTTCAACTCCATGGAGAAGAGTGGAAACCAGTTGCCTACAGCTCCAGACGTCTCGCTGAGCTGAGACAAGATACGCCCAGATAGAGAAAGAATGCCTGGCAAGTGTCTTGCAAGAAGTTTGATAAGTACCTACGTGGATTAGATCAGTTCAGACTGGAGACCGATCACAGACCACTAGTACCACTTGTGAACAGCAGGAGCTTAGACAATGTTCCCCTGAGCGTCGCCTAATGCGACTCATGAGATACAAACCAGAAGCTGTCTACATGCCAGGTAAAACCCTCATAGTAGCTGATGCCTTGTCTCATGGCCCACAGACTTATACCAAAGAAAAGACTGACACACACAGTGAGGTGGAGTGCTACATAGCTACTGTAATGCCAGGCATTCCAGCCTCTCAGAGTCGAATGGACAGCACCAAAGCAGCCACCGCAACAGATTGTGAACTACAAACTGTCATAAAGTACATAAGAAGTGGATGGCCAGAATACAAAGATAAAGTTCCACTGAATGCCAGAGCATATGCAAAAGTGAAAAATAAACAATCAGAGGCAAATGGTCTAGTAATATGAGGATGCAGGATTGTCATTCCAAAGTCACAAAGAGCAGAGATCCTCGAGAAAATACATGATGGATGCCAAGGACTCACAAAGTGTAGTGTAGCCCACATACTACCCTACTGTAG